>JACEEZ010021552.1:177572-307572 GCA_016584305.1 Chionoecetes opilio | reverse complement strand
CCAGTTTTATATACCACGGAACAGTAAAGCATTAGTATTGACCACTATAAGAGATATAAAACAGGCCTTGACTCTTCCATTATGAAATTAGACAAGAAATACCTCAATTAGTTCTTAGCAGTAACTTCCCTTCCCTTAATCTGCACAACAACGCGAAATTAATTACATCCTGAACAGTTAACTTTCTTTCTCAACAGTTTAAATGTTATAGTTATTATATACGTTATTTTATGTACGTTATAGTTTCTTTCATCCTTAACAGTTAACTTCCCTACATCATAAAGAGTTAAATTTCTTTCTTAACAGTTATCTTTGTTATAGTTCATTTATACGTTATTTTATTTACGTTATAGTTTCTTTCATCCTTAACAGTTAACTTCCCTACATCCTAAACAGTTAACTTTCTTTCCTAACATCACGTCCTTCCAACACATTGCATCCTATTACACCACACCGCCTAGTAATGAACCACTCAAGAACTGCCTCTACTAGTCTACATCCTAAACACAATGTTAACTTTTTTCCTAACATAGTAACATCACGTCCTTCCAACACATCCTATCCTATAACACCAAACGTTGAAATAGCCTTGCAATGAACAACTCTGCCTTTGTATCCTCCACACAAAGCTATATTTCAGCGATTCCACCACGCCATAACCTGTCACAACCACCAGCAATGCATCAATTTATTTCCTAACATCCCATCTTTCCAACACATCCCCCTATAACACCGCAGCCTAGTAAAGAACCACTCAAGATCTGCCTGTGCATCCTCCACACAAAGCTTTATTTCAGAGATTCCACCACGCCAATAACCATGGATAATAATGTGTTTTATTGGTGTTTTTCTTGTATTATCATTGCCAATAACCTGTCACAACGAGCAGGCTAAGGTAGCAATCAAGGAGGTTATAAAGGCCTTAATTCTCTCCTCCTGTATTATATTGTTTACTTCCTCAAAAAATAGCTACTTTCTTCTCTTTCTGTATTTATTAACTTTTTTCACCTCCTCGAACAACAGTGGTAAAAACAAGGGTATTATAACATGGTGCTTTTAGATATACTATTCGTCTACTCCTTCAGGTACATGGTATTAACACATATAATCTCCTATATAGCAATGCACCGCCATGAAGTAACAAGCAAGGCGGGAGCAGCAGGGTGACGCGAGGAACATAGAAGTAGCGGAGTCAGGCGGACATTACAGATTCAACACTCAACAACATGTAACGACAAGACCACTTCACACTTACCCTGGTCTGCCTCAGCGCCCACACCAGCCTTCCACAACAGCAATGGGTAGCTACGTATCACTGGGGCGTTAATAGTACACTGGTAAGCGTAAGCCCGTCGACACTATAACAAAAGGAGGCACTTGGAAGCAGTAATACACTCACGCACGCACACTTCCCTCGACCCGTGGCGTGTCACGTGTGGCGAGTCACGTGACGCCGCTGCTTGCCTGTGCTTGGGTTGCTCTCGTCACGTGACTCCGCCCGCCGCGCTGATTGGCTGACGCCTTGCCTCATGCCTTCCTTGTGATATGCTTGCCAAGAGTACAGATACCATCACACCATTAAAATTAAGGTTTCAATTATAGCTGTGTGCATATAGGCAGGAGACTTAATTTAATGGATATAATATTACTCGGTTTCTTGAGGCGATACTGTGGAAAAGTGAAGTTGCACACATGTAAGTACAATAATGTTCATAGGAATTGAGATTGAAAGCATTATATTAATAGTGTTTTAATAAACATCGCACTTCAAATATTAGTGTATGTGATTCGATTTATAAATGGAGTGGTCCGAGTGGCTCCCTCATCAATGTGAGGCACAGCCTGTATAGTACAAGGGCGGATCAGCCCCATGCTCTCGCACAGTGGAAGCAACTGGGGGGGAAAAGAAAATATATGACGAAGGTGATGCAGGCAGTGGCGTAGATATAGGTATCTATCAATGGGGGGCACCTGGGGGGGCACTATGGCAAGCGGAGCTCAGGGGCTTTCTGATGCCACATAGAAGGCCACATAGAAGGGTATAAGGGCATATAGGGGCCAGTGGGGGGCACCTGGGGGTGTTCCGGTTTCTCATGGTGGAGCACGGTACTGTCGCTCGTCCCGGATTACTCAAGAAACTCAACACTGCTTCGAAACACTAAACCTTCCCCTTATTTCCTTCCCACGCCCTTACCTGTTGACCTTACCTGCTGTTGTTACCTGTAACGTTACCCAAGTCTTAAATGTTAGTTAATGTGTGTTAGTAATAGTGTTGGCATAGTTTTGTAGCAATTTTTTCAAAGTTTCTATTGATAGGGTTCGTTAGTGCTTCGAACTCATTAACAGAGTCGCAGAGGAATGTGGGTAGGATATCTTTTTTTTTTTTTTTTACTACGTAGTTTGTGGGTTGTTAAAGGACTTGACTGCTTTGTAAGCAGTGGCGTAGTCAGGAATCTATGAATGGGGGGAGGGGTACCTGTGGGAGACTAGGCAAGCGGAGCTCAGAGGCCACTCTGATGCCACATAGAAGGGTATAATTATAGGATCAGATCAGTGGTGGGTATTAGAGCATTATACAATTTATGGTAGCCATGACCAGTGGGGGGGGGGCACATAGGGGGGCACAGGATTCTTATGGGTAGGCACGTGCCTACGTACACATGTATTTTATAACGCAACTCAGTTTATCATGCTGCTGATACCAGGATTATGGCTATGACTTTCAATTACTGTTAATTACATATATAGGTACATGAAATTAATTAACGATAACTGTCAGGCTATCTTGATTTATGTATTGCAATGAAATTTTTAACACATTATAGGTGCTATGCAAGGCAGGAAACCAAACATAATGGAGTAAAATTGGCTCAACAGGAATAAAAAAAATCACCAGTAGTTGACATCTTGGGCCCAGCTGCCGCCTGTCCGTCCGTCCCTCGCATTACTGTCCTGTACATGATGCCTCACTGAGCTCCTGTCACTCACCTTCTCTGCTCATCTCACTCGCAGTGAAGCCGGGTTGTGCGTTTTTTGGTGTCCGACTATCGCCTACACGAGGAGATAAGAACATAAGAAAATAAGGAAGCTACAAGAGGCCGTGAGACCTACACGTGGTAGTTCCTGTTCTATTTCCTGTTCCTGCTTAGATAAAGTTATGGCAGCCACAACGGAAGCGACTATAGGCCTACCCTCTGAGGCCTTAGTGGAGGCTCGCTTTACCATCATTGACTACTCTCTCTTCGGCCTCATGCTGGCTACGTCCCTTGGGATAGGCGTGTACAGTGCCATCAAGAGCCGAGGCCGAGAGTCCACCCATGACTTCCTGGTGGGGCGAGGCTCCATGTCCGCCCTGCCCGTCGCCCTGTCGCTCCTCGGAGGGGTCGTCTCTGCCATCTCTATGCTAGGTTAGTGGTGCTCTAGGATATTATAGAGGGATAAGGATAATATAGTGTAGCATCTTGAATTACTATATACTTGCATCTTATTGTAGCATTGTATTGTATATTGTATTATCCTTGGTGACGCTCGTATTGGCAGGTCCCAGAGGATGTGAGGCAGCGGAAGGGTGTTGGTTGTCATTTCTTTAGTGCACTACCATATAATTGTGATTTCGTCATAGATATTGATGCTTTCTGATCGCTATTAATGTAACATACGGTAAGTAAAGGATAGACATAAGGGGGAGTAAGGTGAAGGTGCAATGATGTTTCTGAGGAATGTTTCGAATGACTTTAACAGTTGATATATAGAAGTATGGAATTGAATAACTAAATCTAACACAGGAATAACAGAACGAGAGATTTACGCGAATCCCGAATATCAGCTTTTAAAACAGTTCTTACCCAGCATATTGACTCCAGCAAATGTTTACGTGAAGATATTGTTCATGTAAAAAAAAAAGCCTAGAGGCGCTAGAGGCTCCAACATAAAAAAAAAATAATAATAATAATAATGTGATCTTAAATTCTTTGTTTCAGGAAATCCCACCGAAGTATACCTTTACGGGACGCAGATCAGCGGGAATCTGATTGGTTTAATACCCGGGTGCATCGTGATTCACCAGCTCATCCTGCCCATCTTCTATAACCTCAAAATTGTCTCCCTCACGCAGGTATCAAAACAGCACTTTAGTAGACAAGATAGATTACGGTACACAGTGAAAAACAAGAAACAGCAATGAGTAAATGTTGACATCTATCTATTGAATCTATTCTTTCATATGTGGGTAAATTTCTAACGTTTGCCCATACTCTCCCCCTTCCCCCAAATATCCCGCATTCCCCTAGGTCCCCAAGCTTGTTTTGGGGGAGAAGGGGGAGTAAGGGCAAACACTAGAATACTACCCATATGTGTTATATACTTTTGTAATTTGCCTCTTTTCATTAATATTTTGTAGCTGAATAGAAAATAATATATTACGTGATGCAATAGTATATTTTTCTCTTGTGTATAAATCTGATGCGATTGATTAATCTTTGAAAAAAAACTATTTAATATTCTATTTTTGAGTGTTCCGTAACTGTTTCAACATTTACAAAAAGCAACCGTAACATTTCAGTATGTCGAGATGCGGTTCAAATCAAGGCCACTGCGTCTGCTGGCAACAACATGCAATCTCATCAATAAGTTTTTCTACATGGGCATCTGTTTGTACGCTCCCTCGTTAGCCTTGTCCACCGTGACCAAGCTGTCCACCTGGGCCTCAATGGTCATCATGGGAAGCATCTGCACCTTCTACATAACGGTGGTACGTGAGCAGGCAAGGGATCTACTAAGAGAGGGGAAGACAAAAGGGGTGGGCGAGGTATGGGCCGGTAGCATATTCCCGTTTTCTGGTACAGTATGTGGCGTTTACTCTTGAACACGTCAGGTTAGGTTACGTTAGGTTACGGTTATGTTAGGGTAGCTTTCCTGAATGCTGAGGAAACTTTGCGTGGGAATCACAATGAGCGTATTTTCGAGAAAATCCTATGGTTAGTTTCGGAGCTACAGGCAAGCGTCTTCACTCGGAAATCACATAGCTACTCGCTTAGAGTTGGGGAATATGCGTACTATGTACGTAATATCTATAATAATATAAGCGAAAGTGTGTCTGTCTGTGTGTGTGTGTGTGTGTGTGTGTGTGTGTGTGGTATAGGTTCCGCCCCCCGTGGCGCAATCACCTCATATGGCACATTTTTGGAACCGGGTTGACCAGGGGAAGGTTTTAAGCCCACTTATGATATGATTCGATCACTTTTTTTCTTTTTTCTTTTTTAGCAGCCTATTAGCGATAATTGTGAAAAAAAAGTGGGTTGCGAGAATGGACCCATTTACTCTACTTGAGGTAAGGATTGATTTGACATCTTCAAGCCTCATATAGTTGGGCAGTGATGTTGATTTTTCTATGTGAACAGTATTTTTGATGATACAGCCAATTTAAGTACAGGAAAATGTATACGCTCTAAAACGACTGGCGCCATGTTGTGACGTCACTAGCTTAGACAACAGAGCAAAACAGCTGTCAAGCGGCCGCTACTATTATGTACTACCTACTAATACACCAACTTGCATTACCCCTACTACCGCAAGATGACCAGTAATCCTCCTTCAAGTGATGTAGTAGGTATTCACTGTGTTTGTGAATATGTAAGTTGTAGTTTATAAGGAAAAAGTGGATAGACAGAGATAAGTGGCCCGTGACACCTGACAAGTGATGACTTCTGGGATCGGCATTCCTTATAGGGAGCTTAAATGAACCTGCAATGACATGTAAAGCTAGACAGATAGACGAACTCATAGAGGAACAGGTAGAAATGTATGGCTTTCTTTCCCCACATAAGCAAAACACACCCTTCGTCACTCTACTCACCACTACAACCTTTACTAACCATACATTTCTACCTGTTCCTCTATGAGTTCGTCTATCTGTCTAGCTGTACATGTCATTGCAGGTTTATTTAAGCTCCCTATAAGGAATGCCGATCCCAGAAGTCATCACTTGTCTGGTGTCACGGGCCACTTCGCTCTGTCTATCCACTTTTTCCTTATAAACTACAACTTACATATTCACAAACACAGTGAATACCTACTACATCACTTGAAGGAGGATTACTGGTCATCTTGCGGTAGTAGGGGTAATGCAAGTTAGTAAGGTTAGTTAGGTTAGTAAAATAAAACTATAATTTGCGGTTTGCTGAGCCAAAACAAGCCGATCAGCTGAGCAGGCGAGATCTGAGTCTGCAGTTACTACGTCACAACCAATCACAGCGCGTTCCGCCGTGTTGTGATATTTTGGCCCCAAAAAGGCCATATATTTCATTTATGGTGCATTTCTCAGCAAAAAGAATATGAGTACAGTGATATGTAGCCTATATTGCACCCAAAGCTTTATAATACTCCGTGTTTTAGGTGTGAGTAAACGGGTCAGCCTTGATGTAGGGTGATGGGTAATGGGTGAGTGAATGGGTGGGGTGATGGGTAATGGGTGTGGGGTGATGGGTGAGTGAATGGGTGGGGGGTGATGGGTTGGGGGTGATGGGTGATGGGTGAGGGAATAGGTGGGGGGTGATGGGTAATGGTAAATATAAGCGAAAGTGTGTCTGTCTGTCTGTCTGTGTGTGTGTGTGTGTGTGTGTGTGTCTGGTATAGGTTCCGCCCCCCGTGGCGCAATCACCTCATATGGCACATTTTTGGAACCGGGTTGACCAGGGGAAGGTTTTAAGCCCAATTATGAGATGATCCGATCACTTTTCTTCTTCTTTTTTTTAGCAGCCTATTAGCGAGAATTGTGAAAAAAAAGTGGGTTGCGAGAATTAGAGAGAACTGCAACTCCGAAATGCCAGTGGTCGCTGGCAGTTTTAACTCACAATTTGGTGAAAAGTTGGTCAACTTGAAAGAAAAATATGGGCTTATTCCACTGCACTTAAAACACACAAGTATAATTTTAAGAACGATTTTCTTCTATATGTATATTGTATAGAAGCCTGAGTCTGTAAAACATGCATTTAACCAAATAACCAAGTAGGTTATAGTTGAGGAGGCGAGGTAAATGTTACTCTATGATATTATATAGTCAATAACGTATGTTTAGAAGTTATCTATACCTAGGCAGTCATATTTTCCTGTTATTATTGTGTATCAATCAGATAGAAAGCCTGAAAGTGCAATGAGTCGACGCGTGAAGTGGCAATGTTTTGATTCAATCTCCCCGCCACAATCTCCCCGCCCACCACTCCCCGCCGCGGCGTGTCGCCTCCACAATTATAACCTACATTGTCGCAGCAACAAGCCGATTTCGGCATTCTTTATTCTTCGTTTTTCCAAGGCATTGCTTATTGTATTTTGACAAGCGTTTGCCAGACGCAGCAGTACTGTCTTAGAAAACAGTGTGAACATCACCCAAATTTTACATGCCACAATATACATGTTAAAAATATATTAAGCTTTGCTACTCGAGGCGAGTAATTTGCATTAAATTGCTATTATAGAACGTTCCATCGTAATGAATGTCATCCATATAATTAGTAGAACAACAGAAGAACTATATTTTTTGGTATTCAGATGCGGTGCATCAATGTTTATCGCGAAATTAATTTATGAAAAATATTAGTCGCGGAGCCAAAACACAGTAGACCAACCTTTGAGTTAAAACTGCCAGCGACCACTGGCATTTCTCGAGTTTCAGTTCTCTCTAATTGAGGAAACCTTGATGTAGGGTGATGGGTAATGGGTGAGTGAATGGGTGGGGTGATGGGTAATGGGTGTGGGGTGATGGGTGAGTGAATGGGTGGGGGGTGATGGGTTGGGGTGATGGGTTGGGGGTGATGGGTGATGGGTGAGGGAATAGGTGGGGGGTGATGGGTAATGGGTGAGTGAATGGGTGTGTGGTGATGGGTAATGGGTGAGTGAATGGGTGGGGGGTGATGGGTAATGGGTGAGTGAATGGGTGGGGGGTGATGGGTAATGGGTGAGTGAATGGGTAGGGGGAATACATACATTTCTACATCCATGATTTCAGGAAAGTTAGAAGGGGCTATCTGGAGAGTCCGTGTTTGGTGGGCCGAAGGCCCACCACCAATAGCCCTCCGCAGGAGCTAGCCAAAAAGTCCGCCCGGAGGGCGGCTTTGCGGCTAGTGGGTAATAAAACTGGGCACGTTATTGTACAAGAATACTCGCACTTATTATTATGTGTCAGCACGAAGCCAAAACATCCTTGGCACAACAAACATGACCAATAATAAAACGCAGATAAGAGAACATAAGAACATAAGAAAATAAGGAAGCTACAAGAGGCCGCAAGGCCTACACGTGGTAGTTCCTGTCACCTAACACTACCTACATCCACCTTTCATCCCCATCCATGAACCTATCCAGCTCCCCTTTAAAGCTCCCCAATGACTCAGCACTAACTACCTGTCTACTGAGACCATTCCATTCATTCACCACCCTATTTGTGAACCAGTTTTTCCCTATTTCCTTTCTAAATCTACGCTTTTCCAGCTTGAATCCGTTACTTCTTGTTCTACCCTGGTTAAAAGCCGTAAGAACTTTTCCTACCTCTCCTTTATTAAATCCCTTTATCCACTTAAAAACTTCTATCAGATCGCCCCTTACTCTGCGTCTCTCGAGTGAGTGTAATTTTAATAACTTCAATCTCCTCTCATAACTAAAGTTACGCATCCCTTGTATCATTTTGGTCATCCTTCTCTGCACTTTTTCTAACAACACTATATCCATCCTGAAATATGGAGACCAAAACTGAACTGCATAGTCTAGGTGAGGCCTGACTAGAGCCAGATAAAGCTTTAGAATAACTTCCGCACTTCTACTTTTAACACTTCTGGTAATGAATCCTAATACTCTATTAGCTCTATTTCTGGCCTCAATACATTGTTTCCTAGGTCGGAGGTCTGGGCTCACCCTCACTCCAAGATCTTTTTCACCTTCTGATCTTTTCAGCGATACATTGCTTATGGTGTATCTATTACCAGGGTTTTTTCTACCAACATTCATAACGCTACATTTATCAATATTAAATTCCATCTGCCATCTGACTGCCCACTCGTTAAGTTTATCTAAGTCTCCCTGCAATATGTTTACGTCAGACTGTGATCCAATAATCTTACCTAACTTAGTATCACCAGCAAACTTGCTGATATCACTGCTAATCCCACTATCCAAGTCGTTGATGTAGATCAAAAATAGTAATGGGCCCAAAACAGACCCTTGTGGAACTCCACTTGTCACCAGTCCCCATTCAGATTTGGAACCATTAATTGTACCCCTTTGTTGCCTATTACTCAGCCAAGCTCTGATCCAATGAAGAACCTTCCCATCTATACCATGAGCCCTAACCTTATTTAAGAGTCGCTCGTGTGGTACTTTGTCAAATGCCTTACTAAAGTCCAGATATATTATATCATAATCCTTATCATTATCTGCCGTCTCATAAACTTTCCTATAAAAACTCAATAAATTGGTGAGACATGACCTACCCTTGGTGAATCCATGTTGTGAATCATTGATCAAACTATGTTTATCTAAGTGCTCTCTAATGTTTTTTGCAATAATAGATTCCAATAATTTACCCACCACTGATGTTAGACTTACGGGTCGATAATTTGACTTTAGTCAAATTATCGACCCGTAAGTAAGTAAGTAAGTAGTAAGTAAGTAGTAAGTAAGTAAGAGCACTAACCTTAACCAAGTACACATGCAATTGAGATGTTCCGTATGGCAACAAGCATACAAAACGTACAGGATGCATGAGTTAGTACCTAAGTGAGGCTGTTTGGGGCGTGCAAGCTGCGGGTGCCGATTTGGAATGTCTTATTTGATCGACATTGCCACTACCCCGAAAAGGCCGGCTCATGATCATTAACCCCTTGAGGCCCAGAACGTAATTACCATTTTAATTTGGCTACCATTAGACTAGTATTTTAATGAATAAGAATATTCTATAGATATGACCTGTTTAGTATCCTTGTCCACTAGCTAATTTGGTGTACAAAGTTATTTTTCGTATTATTATGGCTAACAGACGAGTTATGCTAGTACATAGCAAAGGAGAGATCTGGGCGTGAATGGGTTAAAGGTCGGTTATGATCATTGAAGTAACTGTACTACCACTGCACAGATACTCATAGATAGATATCAACCACTTCCACTAACTTGACATAGGCTACAGTCAGTATAACGATGTAGGAAAGTGTTCGGCAGTGATCCTCAGTGCCGCCACAACCGGTGAAGCACCATACAAACCACAACCATCGTAGCCACACAAGTACACAAAAATTCCCAACCCACTAGGAACGCAGAAACCATAACACAAGGAACTGGGTACGCGCGTATAGAAGTACATAAGCAAATCATGCAACTAACGAAACTACAAGCATATATCATTGCATATATTATTTAACAATTTCAATGCGCTATTGCAGAGGTCGGCAACCCAGAATTCGAGAAGAGCCAGTTTCTTCAAACTTGGCAAAAGAACAGTGCTGATGGAGCCGCAGTATAAATTCTGAATGAAAATTACGAAACAATAAAATGTTCCTCATCCATAAGGTAAATTGGTACTTTCAACCAGTAATTGAGTACGAGGTCAAAAGTACTCTTTTCCCATGTATTTTGATGGGTTAAGAATAATGATCCCATTAAAAATCGTCGGAAATGCCTCATTTTGCAGTTATCCACCCCCTCCATAACAAACCTGGGGACCCGTCGGGAACGCAGGGTTTTAGGCGGGGAAAGTGGAAAAGAGTTTTATACTATAATACTGATAGTACGTATATTATGTGGATGACGTAAAATATATGCGGTAAGCACTATATAAAATTTATGGGAATTACTAACCTATTCCTGGAAATATCTCAAGTTAAATCTTTAACTACAACGGTAAAACTGCAGTTGGATACAATACATGAATATTGGTTACGTAACCTGACATAACTGGGGAGCTGTGCCCCCCAAGAACCCTCGCTAGTTCGCTAACCTAACCTGGACGTTGGTTGAGTAGCCTAACCTAAAGCAGGGATAAAGGGGGTTAACTGCAAAATTATGCATTTCCGACGATTCTGAATGTGACCATCATTCTTAACACATCAAAATACATTGGAAAAAAGTACTTTTAACCTCGTACTCAATTACTGGTTGGAATTAAGTACCAAAATATCCTCCATAACACCATATGGGAGTTAAATATACCCACAGATATGATAATATACACCTTAATAATAATTATAATGATAATAATATTAATAAGTACAAAAATTCATCTCAATATTTTCCTAGAGACCTAGGACCTAGGTCATATACATTATTGTACTGCGGCTATCTACGCCAGAATGTTAGCTCCTTTTTTTAACGATAAATTGGACATTTTTTAGTAGGTGGCAGGAGCCGTACATGTCTCTTGAAAGAGCCGCATGCGGCTCTGGAGCCGCAGGTTGCGGACCGCTGCGCTATTGTCTAAGTTAATGACATGAACGTTGTGCAGACACGCTGCTAGCAATATCTCTCTCTCTCTCTCTCTCTCTCTCTCTCTCTCTCTCTCTCTCTCTCTCTCTCTCTCTCTCTCTCTCTCTCTCTCTCTCTCTCTCTCTCTCTCTCTCTCTCTCTCAATGTCAAGTCGCATGGAAGTGGCCATGAGAATAATGTATACTTATCGATACTAAAGTGCAAGCTGAATAAACATGTTGTTTTTCTACTGAGATCAGTCATTTATTAATTCCCACACATTGCGATCAGCTTGTCTGCACAAACTTCATGTCATCAAACGCGCGACCACAAAATTACCAGACACGTTCTTAAAGCACTAGAATCGGATAACTAGAGTCTAGACCATGCATGTGTGTGTGTGTGTGTGTGTGTGTGTGTGTGTGTGTGTGTGTGTGTGTGTGTGTTGTGGTGTGTGTGTGCGCGTGTGTGTGTGTGTGTGTGTGTGTGTGTGTGTGTGTGTGTTATTTTTTTTTTTCATGTCGGGCGAGTGATTATATAGGAAGGTTGTAAGGTTGTAATGGTGTTTTTAGGTGTGACTATTGTTAGGTGTGACTAAATGAATCTTGTTGTAGTTGTTGTAGTGGTGATGGTGGTAGACTATCTGAATATAATCACTGCTACATTGTATATGTCATTCCCAGTATACGCTGCATTTTAACCCTTTGAGACCCAGAACGTAATTTCCATTGTAATTTGGGTACCATTAGACGATTTTTAGTGAATATAAGCAATATTTTATAGCTATGACCTGTTTAGTATACTTGTCAACTAACTAATTATGTATATTCAGTTACTTTTTATAATTTTATGGTTTGACAACATATAATTCTATATAGCAAAGGAAAGATCTGGGCGTGAAGGGGCTAATTGTCCTGAGCGTTGATGTATTCAGGGTGGCGTGAAGGCTGTGGTGTACACGGACGTGATGCAGACGATCCTCATGTTCGCCGGCCTGGTCGTCGTGCTGGTGGTCTGCTGCGGGGACCTGGGTGGCTTCGGCAACGTGTGGGCCGCGGCGGAGGCTGGAGGGAGGATCGAATTTTTCAAGTAAATCCGTTTGCACCAAGGATACTATACTCGTATTATCCTTGTGTTATCTGTATTATCTGTATTATCATATGTAGTATCTTGTATTATCCTTGGTTTGCACTGTATTGGGTCACATTAAAACGCTGTATTTGTGCTTCTGCTCATCCAAGTAAGAAATCTTGATCAGGTTATTCATCACTTGCTTAGTTACTAGAGGAGATAGACGAACGTCTATATGTACCCACTTGTTTGGGTACATATTGGACATTGTCAGATTTTTTTTTTTTTTCGTTACACCCATGCACGTATAGAAGTGCATGGGTGTATGCATGTGTCATATGCACTTGCATAGAAGGAGAGCAAGGATAATAATATATATAGCTCTATAATACTATTCTTGAAGGAGAGTAAAGAGGTCGGCGACTATAGTACGTTAAATTGATGAAGTTACTCCTTGCTTGATGCCAAATATTACCCCTGCTAAAGAATAACTCCACGATTACGTACAACTCTCTCTCTCTCTCTCTCTCTCTCTGTGCAGCATGAACCCGAGTCCCTTCATCCGCCACACCTTCTGGTCCACCTCCGTCCTTGGCTTCTACTTTATGATCAACAAGGTGGGCCTCTATCAGCCTTGCTATCAGAGGTTTGCATCGGTTGGGACGCTGAAAGTGGCGCAGAGGTAAGACGAAATGCAATCACAATTTACTATACTATCCACTTTAGCAGACCTTGTTCGAGTGTGATAACTATTAACTAAGTAACTCTTCCTTAGGTAACGGTCTCCCAGTGTTACATCAGCGTTTGGATATTCAAAAGATTAAGACAAAATTTTGAATATTTTCTCTATACCTTTTTCTCTCTTTCTCTCACACACCTTTATTTTCCATCCCTCCATACCTTCATAGCTCTCTAATTATCTCTGCCTTTTTCTATCTTGCTTGCGTTAGGCATCACTTTAGGAATCACTTATGGGTTATAACTCATTTCAGACTGGTCATCTCCTTCGTGGTGATGCTGTACCTGCTGTGGCTGCTGTGCTACTTCGCCGGCCTGGTGACGTACGCGACCTACCAAGACTGCGACCCCATCACCTCGAACCGCGTCCAAAAGCCGGACCAGATCCTGCCCTACCTCGTCATGGAGAAGCTGACGCGGTTCCCTGGCCTGCCGGGGGTGTTTGTGGCCGCGGTTTACGGAGGAGTCCTCAGGTGGGTAATTCATTATTCACCCGCGACCTGATTATGCGCTAGACACGCGATCACCAGCTCAGATGTTACCCTCCCGGAAAGAGCTTAGAGCTGTAGACCATTGTTTCTTAACCTTTTTAACCACCATGCTCCTTAGTAGTTGGTCCTTGCCTCCATGCTCCCTCCCTTTCACTTCTAATTAATAACAATAACATAACATAATAATAACAACACAGTTACAATATATATAATATAATATATTGATAATGATAATAATCATAACAGTAATAACAATAAAAAAATATCTATCTATAATAATATAAGCGAAAGTGTGTCTGTCTGTCTGTGTGTGTGTGTGTGTGTGTGGTATAGGTTCCGCCCCCCGTGGCGCAAACACCTCATATGGCACATTTTTGGAATCAGGTTGACCAGGGGAAGGTCATAAGCCCACTTATGAGATGATCCGATCACTTCTTTTTTTTCTTTTTTTTAGCAGCCTATTAGCGAGAATTATGAAAACAAAAGTGGGTTGCGAGAATTGAGGAAGCCTTGATGTAGGGTGATGGGTAATGGGTGAGTGAATGGGTGGGGTGATGGGTAATGGGTGTGGGGTGATGGGTGAGTGAATGGGTGGGGGGTGATGGGTTGGGGGTGATGGGTGATGGGTGAGGGAATAGGTGGGGGTGATGGGTAATGGGTGAGTGAATGGGTGTGTGGTGATGGGTAATGGATGAGTGAATGGTTGGGGGGTGATGGGTAATGGGTGAGTGAATGGGTGGGGGGTGATGGGTAATGGGTGAGTGAATGGGTGGGGTGATGGGTAATGGGTGTGGGGTGATGGGTGAGTGAATGGGTGGGGGATGATGGGTTGGGGGTGATGGGTGATGGGTGAGGGAATAGGTGGGGGGTGATGGGTAATGGGTGAGTGAATGGGTGTGTGGTGATGGGTAATGGGTGAGTGAATGGTTGGGGGGTGATGGGTAATGGGTGAGTGAATGGGTGGGGGGTGATGGGTAATGGGTGAGTGAATGGGTGGGGGGTGATGTGTAATGGGTGAGTGAATGGGTGGGGGGAATACATACATTTCTACATCCATGATTTCAGGAAAGTTAGAAGGGGCTATCTGGAGAGTCCATGTTTGGTGGGCCGAAGGCCCACCAAACACAGGTGGTGGGCCGCCAATAGCCCTCCGCAGGAGCTAGCCAAAAAGTCCGCCCGGAGGGCGGCTTTGCGGCTAGTAATAATATAAGCGAAAGTGTGTCTGTCTGTCTGTGTGTGTGTGTGTGTGGTATAGGTTCCGCCCCCCGTGGCGCAAACACCTCATATGGCACATTTTTGGAATCAGGTTGACCAGGGGAAGGTCATAAGCCCACTTATGAGATGATCCGATCACTTTTTTTTTTTTTTTTTTTAGCAGCCTATTAGCGAGAATTGTGAAAACAAAAGTGGGTTGCGAGAATTGAGGAAACCTTGATGTAGGGTGATGGGTAATGGGTGAGTGAATGGGGGGGGTGATGGGTAATGGGTGTGGGGTGATGGGTGAGTGAATGGGTGGGGGGTGATGGGTGATGGGTGAGGGAATAGGTGGGGGGTGATGGGTAATAGGTGAGTGAATGGGTGTGTGGTGATGGGTAATGGGTGAGTGAATGGGTGGGAGGTGATGGGTAATGGGTGAGTGAATGGGTGGGGGGTGATGGGTAATGGGTGAGTGAATGAGTGTGTGGTGATGGGTAATGGGTGAGTGAATGGGTGGGAGGTGATGGGTAATGGGTGAGTGAATGGGTGGGGGGTGATGGGTAATGGGTGAGTGAATGGGTGGGGGGTGATGGGTAATGGGTGAGTGAATGGGTGTGTGGTGATGGGTAATGGGTGAGTGAATGGGTGAGGGGTGATGGGTAATGGGTGAGTGAATGGGTGGGGGGTGATGGGTAATGGGTGAGTGAATGGGTGTGTGGTGATGGGTAATGGGTGAGTGAATGGGTGGGGGGTGATGGGTAATGGGTGAGTGAATGGGTGGGGAGTGATGGGTAATGGGTGAGTGAATGGGTGTGTGGTGATGGGTAATGGGTGAGTGAATGGGTGGGGGGTGATGGGTAATGGGTGAGTGAATGGGTGGGGGGTGATGGGTAATGGGTGAGTGAATGGGTGGGGGGTGATGGGTAATGGGTGAGTGAATGGGTGGGGGGTGATGGGTAATGGGTGAGTGAATGGGTGGGGGGAATACATACATTTCTACATCCATGATTTCAGGAAAGTTATAAGGGGCTATCTGGAGAGTCCATGTTTGGTGGGCCGAAGGCCCACCAAACACAGGTGGTGGGCCGAAGCCCACCAATAGCCCTCCGCAGGAGCTAGCCAAAAAGTCCGCCCGGTGGGCGGCTTTGCGGCTAGTAATTACATAAAAGTCTACCTAGTTAGTGAAATCTGGCAAATTGTTACCGCAGAGTTTTTCACCCGTATCTGCATTTCTGTAGCGATTTTGCCTCTGTTACCTCCCTTACACCCCCCAATACATACTCCCCGGGCCACCCATGACTAGTGCCACTCTCACCATAATACTTTATACACTGCCTCATCTGCCCTTTCTCGCCCGCCAGTTCGCTGTCCAGTTGCGGGAATTCAATCGCTTGTCTCATCTGGGAGGACTTTCTGAAGGACCGACCCTACTTCTCGCGACTCTCCGACAAAGCTTCCACCAATGTCGTCAAGCTACTCTGTAATTTATGTTGTTATTTCTTTGAAGATTTCTTATGTAGCTTTTTTGGCGTTTAAATGAATGTGCCCAGACTGCAAAAGGCCTGCTAATATACACCTTAATAATACTTTTCGTATGGCTTATACTGGGCCTTATCTATATACAGGATGAAAGGTTCGATTAATATTCATGGAGTCCCAAGATTCCAGAAAGTCATTGTATTTGTTATGCTTTAGGTGGTGACGCAGTGAATGTCCGATGAAACAGTGAACTATTACTCTTCTTTATTATAGCTGCTTTGGCTGGAATATCTGGAATCTTCCTGGGCATATTAGCTGGCAACATGGGTAACATTATCCACGTGACCCGCAGTGTGTCGGGCTCCATCATGGGTCCCATGCAAGGCGTGTTCCTGACGGGCACCAGCATGCCATGGGTGAACGCAAAGGTACGGGTTACAAATTATTTATGGCAGTACATGATTCGCATCTTATGTTTTTGTACCATTGATTATGTTTAACTTTAAATAAGAATAACAAACAGGAATTTTGCATGCGCACTTCCTGCATACTTCACACTGTGTTTTGTGCTTCGAGCAGGGGTTCAAACCCTCGGAATTTCTATCACATAAAAGACTAATTAGTAAGACTAAGAATTGAATTCTTGTACAAATAGACATGTGGTGAGGTGTGTTATGATATTTGAATGGCATTTGAATGGCAAAGGCTTCTTTAGAGCCTAGAAGTTGTTAAGGTGTTTATATTAATAGTAGAGGAAATATCACAGTATAATAATATTTATACCATAATAAAATGACCAGTCAAGTTTGAATAAGGTTATTCATCCATGTATGTTCTTTGTGGCAGGGTGCCTTGGTAGGGTTCCTGGTGTCCTTTTGTTACAACATTGTGGTGGTGGTGGGGAAGTTTGCGAGCGGCGGGGGGACTCCTGCGCGCCTGCCCCTCTCCGTGGCCGGCTGTCCCGAGAACCTGTTCAACGCCACCCTGGCCTCCTACCTCCCCAGTACTACCTCTGTGCCGGGTGTGATGGTGGCAAACACTTCCTTCCTCCAGACTCTTGTCGATGGTGAAGGTGGGCGGGCTGATCCAATGCTGCTCCCAACCTCTGATCCGACACAGATGTAAGGACCAGTGTTTCAAGACTCATGTAATATAATTGCCACTGCTTAGTCACTGGACTGAAGGGTTACACAAATTATAACATAGGTTTGGACTTTGGTGAGAGCCTGAGAGGTTTTTTATTTTTTTCATTAACCTTTCATGAAGTATAAATAATTTACATCTGTAATATATCTAACATGTGATGAGATATTGCCTTTGTGTTTTCAGGTCAGCTGGCAACACCTTGTATGACATTTCTTATACTTACTTTGGGGCAAGTGGAATCCTCATTACTATGGTGGTTAGCAGCATCGTATCTTTCTGTACAAGTAAGAAAGCTGAGATTTGTCTGTGTTTGTATTATAATGTTCGGTCCGTGGCACTTTAGAACTTTCAAAGGTGGTGGTCACAGCAGGTCAATGTTCTCCTTTCCCTACACCTCGTTCATGCACAGAGTCCACTTGTTCCCACCATCCTATCCTGCTCTTCAAACATCTTTTCCCCCTCTATAAGGGAATCTTATTCACCTGTGTATAATCTTACTTGGGCATGAATCTGCCTAAAAACATAAAGAAAGAAAGATTTCTAATTAGAACAAATGGTCACATAATCACATTCAATCTGGAACCACCATTACCGCTGCCTGTGATATTGTGCAGTGGTCACGCAGTATTTCCAATATAGTTTTACAGTACAGTATAGTACTATTGTGGAGATTTTTTAAGCATCATGATACCTTGACACTTATATTTCAGCGCCTCTGTCTCCTGACGAGGTGGACGAAAGGCTGCTGAGTCCCTCGAGTGTCAAGCTGCATCGCCTGTTGTGGCGAGTGTTAGGGCGCAACAAAACATTGCCACCTAAACATGATCGCCACGGTGAGATGTCCCTGGCAATGCTCCCTCAACACCGCCAAACCAAGCCACATACTTCTACTACTAGAGATACTTAAAACTTAATATTCTTTAAAACAATATAAGTCTGCCAATCCAAATAGCAGGAGATTGAGTCTGTTTTAATTTTTTTTTTTTTTTTTTTTATGGAAGCTTTGGAAGGGTACACATCTTTTATGTTGTACGACTCTCAGGACATTGAAAGCATGGTACGTTATTACAGGGTTATTATTTGTTTTACAACTCATAGATACGTATGAAAGAGTGATATTTCTCCACCCTTTTCTGCCAAGTCACATCTGCTATGAACACATGGCTTGTATCTCCCATGGGACTGACAAAACAATTACTGCCTTGACCTGATTTACATAAAACTGACCTTTAGAAGTTTAGAGGGTTGCCTAATTACATCCTGGAGTTAGCAGCGTGTGCTCCTGTCTCACCTCGCACTCACATACCATTCTGAAGTTGATGTGCCAACTAACAGGTAATTTGAAGCGGTAGGATATCATATACAGTTATATATATATATATATAATATATATATATATATAATATATATATATATATAATATATATAATATATATATATATATATATTATATATATATATATATATATATATATATATAATTATATTATATATATATATATATATATATATATATATATATATATGATAAATAATGTTTTGAGCAATAACAGGGTTTTCTATTAAGACATTTCATATCAACCCAGCCTGGAAAAGAAATGGCTCCTAGAATATGCATCTTTCTACTATCATGAAACTAAAATATCAAGTTCAAATATATAAAAGCTTTATTTATACAGCATTCATTTTGCCAGATTATTCAATCATACATGCCTCTTGTCACATAATGCTTTTCCAGACAATATTTTCTGCTACAGTAGTTACTGGTACGCATTTTATATGTTATACATAAATCATTATAGCTATCTAAACCAAGTGATAGCAATCTGATAGAAAATATCCCCATTACAAATGGAGTATCCATTGGTGATGTGCAGTGTCCACACATGTGCAGTGCAGGACAGGTTTCTTTAGCTGAATCCTAATATTCCACAATGACTAGCCAGGTAATACTCTTCATCAGTCACAATAAATGTATGAAAAACAAGTTTTAGTACTGGTAAAACTAAGGAGAAAATTTGCAATGAGCATTTTCCTCTATACAAATGTGCGTGTAAGTGTTGTGTGTGTTATTCACCCATGGTCTTGCGCAAGCTGGCTCGCGATCGCCAGTTTACACCCTCTCAGTGCGAGCTTCGAGCTCATTATTACCGATCTTTGGGCAATGCTGGGACCTCACACACCACACACCCCATCCCCTTGCTCAAGGGGGACAGTAACCGCCCGAATTTGTCAGTAAAAAATCCCCGGGAGCGCGAAGATTCGAACCGCCTACCCACAGAATGGGAGCCCGGCACGCTGTCACCTGACCATCGCGCGGTATGGTGTGTGTGTGTGTGTGTGTGTGTGTGTGTGTGTGTGTGTGTGTGTGTGTTCATGTGTGTTCATGTGTGTCATTCCCCCACAGTCGTGCCCACGCAAGCTGGACCTCGTGGTACCACCCTTTACCATTGATTGTGTGTGTGTGTGTGTGTGTGTGTGTGTGTGTGTGTGTGTGTGTGTGTGTGTGTGTGTGTGTGTGTGTGTGTGTGTGTGTGTGTGTGTGTGTGTGTGTGTGTGTGTGTGTGTGTATTACACACACACACAGAAAAGCGTCCTGTGACAGTATGTATAGAATTAGAAGTTATATCACATCACACACTACATCCTATTGAAATTCAGTAAATACAGTATTCCCTTGCTATATGGTGCATTGCTTTATGATATTTCGCCTGTCCGATCCATCTTCTCGAGCACCCTTTGGTCTGGCAAGCTCCAGTGCCTCCGATATTGAGTCCAAGAGAGCCAGGAAGAGTTTAAGTTTGGAGTCCAAGCTTAACACTGTTGTGGCCTTCCTCCCTTGTCAACCCTCCATCAAGTGCACCCCCCCCTCCACACCTCCAATGATGACGAGTGAGGGTTTCAGGTGACAAGCCAAGTGAGTTTCATGTCTTTATTTCTTAATTTATTTCTATAGCTATGTAAATGTACATGTAATATATTTTCTATTACCTCGCAATGATTTCAATACAGCATAGTACATAAAACATAAATTATACATACCCCTTATACGTATAAAGGGTATTAGGACACAAAATACAGAGCCAGGAACGCATCCTTATTAATCCCATTAATCCTTACGTTCATTATAAGTTTGGATTTCTATGCAGTAAGGTTTTCATTAACGCAACCCATCCTATAACGAGGGAATACTGTACACATTATAAAGAAGCAATATCATTATGGCACACTTAGACTATATAATGAGAGTGCACGAAAACGAAATTTCTTGGTTTTATGTGAAATACTTGTTTAACATAACTTCCTTCAATTACCTATTCAACATTTTTAGAGTGGACACAAAACCATGGCATGCAAGAGACCGTGTTACATAGAATTTTACGTTGCCTAATGTTAACGAAAACATGAAAATATCTATAATACCTGCAAATTTACTGAGTTGACTACTGAATGACATGAAACTACACTTTAAACAATAAATATATACAGCATATGTATCCTATATGTAAGATGGTATAGCTTAAAAAAAAAAAAAAAAAAAAATTGCATGTCTAGCTGCTATACATGCAACATTTACAATTATGGAACATATGAACAGAATGCTTATATACAACAATATTTTCACTAATCTCAAAAGTTACTGAATAATTTTCTTGTGCTTTGCTTTTTTGTGGTTTGACCAGCTATTGAGATGCTTCATTCTTCATGATTCGTTACAGCTAAAAAAGCTGAGAAATTACTCTTCCCTATCTTTGACAAGACTGTCCAGGTACAGGACGTAGCTCCGCCCCAGGTGCAGGGCCCCGGCAGCCCCTGCAGCGCCCACCAATGTGCGCAGTAACGGGCTCTCGGGAGCTACTGTGCGGCCCAGAGCCCACAACAACATGGACCCCAGGTTAAACATAAGGCTTCCAAAACCACTGTAAAAGAAAACAATACATTTGAAATGTTCAAGTAAAAAAGAACAGATTTTAATAACAAAATATATGATACTGCTGTTAAGATATTTGATTTCTCTAACTAGCATTATAAACTTCCTTTTTTCTGTAACTCTCACTAGCTTTTCACTTTGCATTAATTTTTCACTAGCTCAATGGTAGAATAAAAAATTATTTTTATCATGGCTCGACTTACCAGAATATCATCCTGTCCCTTGTACTAGCCTGCGCCAGGTGGGGGCGGGAGTACAGGTAGAGGCACATGCCTGTCAGGGAGTTCAGCAGGCAGGCGTTGGTCAACGATATGTGCCGCGGCACCAACCTGGGAATACATGATTCTTTTAATTGAACAGTTACTAGTACATGTGTTCTTAATGGAAAAAATCTGCATGGTATAGAAATACTACATGCACATAGTTCATTCTTAATATGAATTTTGAATACCAAATTAACACCCAAATTATACCAAATGAACACACCCAAATAATACAAGATATGATTTTTAGAGTGTTCTTAATCCTGTCCTAAGCATCTTACACCCTAATCATTCCAAATCAACACACCCCAATCATTCCAAATCAACACACCCCAATCATTCCAAATTAACACATCCCAATGATACCATATTTACATGCCCGTGATACCAAATTAACATGCCCGGTGTAGCGATCTCACCAGCTACCCTTTGCCCGAGTAGCTACACTGCACAAATATGTGTCACGCGCAGCACTGAAACACTGCTCCCTGGGTGAATAGTTGTTTGACAATGTATACCAATTCTGATCCTGGGTAAAACATGGTGGAAACATTAAATGTAGACTAGTAATTAAAGTAGAACATAGAACATTTCAAGCGAATGTGCCTTTGCCTAGAACACTACCCTACCCGTATACTGAAACACTGCTATCTGGGTGAATAGTTGTTTGACAATATAGTACATGTATACCAATTCTGATCTTGGGTAAAATGTATATATTGTCAAACAACTATTCACCCAGGGAGCAGTGTTTCAGTATAAGGGTAGGGTACGTAGTGTTCTAGGCAAGGGCACATTCGCTTGAAATGTTCTATGTTCTACTTTAATTACTACTCTACATTCAATGTTTCCACCATGTTTTACCCAAAATCAGAATTAGTATACATTGTCAAACAACTATTCACCCAGGGAGCAGTGTTTCAGTATATGGGTAGGGTAGTATTCTAGGCAAAGGCACATTCGCTTGAAATTTTCTATATTCTACTTTAATTACTACTCTACATTCAATGCTTCCAGTTCAGTTCAGTTGTTGGTCGGGAGTCAGGCCTTTTTCAACGGCACTCCCCGACGTGTTTCTTCTTGCTGTCTGGGTCTTTAATTAGTTTTCTTCTCTTATTCTATCTTATTAGTTTCTTTCTTCTTATTTTCTCTGGTCATCCAAAAACTGTTGATTGTTCTTTTTGCTTCTTCCACATTCTCCTCTCCAAACAAATACTCCCCCACTATATCCTCTTCCTCCTCTAGGTAAGGTTGTTGTAGCCTCACACTTTTCTTTCTTTCATTACTGTAGGCTGGGCACCATAACAGAAAATATTTTAAGTCCTCCTTTTCTGCCCCACACAAATCACATGTTATTTCTTCTCCCCAGAACCTCCTTCTGTCATTTTTTTTTTTTTTTTTTTTACATCACAAGGAACTGGCCAAGGGCACAACAAAAATGGGTAACACAAAGCCCGCTTAGTTGCCAGTCCTTATAAAGAAGACAGTAAGAGAATAAAATAAAAACAGAGGGGTAGGCCAATTTAGTTCGGGAGGTGTCTTGTTACTCTTCTTTTGAAAAGATTTAAGTCATAGGAAAGTGGAAAAATAGAAACAGGAAGAGAGTTCCAGAGTTTACCAGTGAAAGGGATGAAAGAGTAAAGATACTGATTAACTCTTGCATTAGGAAGATGGACAGAATAGGGATGAGAATGAGTAGAAAGTCTTGTGCAGCGAGGCCGCGGGAGTGCGGGAGGCATGCAGTTAGCAAGTTCAGAAGAGCAGTGCGCATGAAAATAACGGTAGAAGAGAGCAAGAGAAGCAACATTGCGGCGGTGATTTAAAGATTGAAGACAGTCAGTCAGAGGAGAGGAGTTGATGAGACGAAAAGCTTTTGACTCAACCCTGTTTAGGAGAGCTGTATGAGTGGATCCTCCCCAAACATGTGAGACATACTCCATACATGGGCGGATAAGGCCCCTGTAGAGAGCAAGCAATTGGGAGGGAGAAAAAAAAGGACGCAGACACCACAGCACACCTAACTTCTCATATCACCTAACTCTCATTTTTTTCCTTATACTCTCCTTTGTCTCACAACTCACACCCTGGTTCATGACTCCAGTCTTTCTCAGATCTTTCAGTAAAGCTTGCATCCATTTATTTTGTCTTTTCTCAATCATCTCCTCTCCTATCCTTTTCTTGTTCTTGTTTTAGGGCTGCGAGGATCCCTTGGGGAACACTATGAGCCCTGGTGATGTCCTATGATGTTATCACAGGCGTGGCAGTTGACCTCTCCTATCCTTTTCACTAGGTCATTTCCGTCTACTAATACATATCTCAAGTACTTCCACTGTCCCTCCCTTATTCTATTCCTAACACTGGATGTTCCCACTTCCCCTAGGAGTGCTGCCCCCTGTGTGTATGTCTGTGCCCCAAAGATTTGACGGTACACCCCATTTTCAATTCTCTGTAATTTATCCATTTCCTGCTTTGTTAAATTTATCACATTTTGTTAAATTCCACCATGTTTTACCCAGGATCAGAATTGGTATACATTGTCAAACAACTATTCACCCAGGGAGCAGTGTTTCAGTGAGTATTGTGCAGTGTAGCTACTCGGGCAAAGGGTAGCTGGTGAGATCACTACACCGGCAAACTTACATGAACTTGAAATTCTGGAACAGCTCCGGGTTAAACACTTGAATGCTGAGTGCACTGTATGCCACACATCCCTTGAGTGGCGCATAGTGAAACAGAACGTTATTTTTGGTGAGGGGTCGCCAACCAGCCTTGGCGAGGGCAGAATTAGCCTTGCACAGAAAGATAGCCATGGTGGAGGGCCGATAGCGATACGAAGTAAACAAAGCTAAGGAACCATCTCATCATCATTACTGTTGCTTTTATTTCCTTTCCAACTTATTTGTATCTTATTTTATCGTTTAATTTGTTTTTTTGCCACTTCATTGATACTTTATTCTGTCTATATTCTCTATTCTACTCAGAAAGATAGACGGCTTTGTTAGAACGTCCTTGTAATAAGATCTGACATTTCAAGGCAACAAAGCAGCCAAGATTTGAGTTCGTCCGAACTTCGTCGAGTGCAATAGAATAAATTGAACAGCTGACACGCAAGATGTTAGTTGACTGAGCAGGCGAATGGACACTACAGAGCGATACAAGACGGTAGACGTTCAAAGAAATGCGGGCAACGTGTAAGTAAACAGCACGCCAAGAACTAGGCAAGGGGTTTAAGGATGAATTGTTTAGCATACCAGCACTTTTCTTTGCAGACGACGGGATGTTACTAGCAAGTAGTATAGAGGAGGCAGAACAGGTAGTACACAGGCTAGAGGAAATAGGTAAGGAGTATGGATTGGAAATGAATAAAAATAAAAGTAACATCATTATTTTCAATATGAAAGATAAGCCTGAAAAGTTGGGAAATATAAATGTTAGAGATAGAATGAAATATTTAGGGATAACCATAAATGACAAGAAGAATTGTTTCAAAATACAAAAAGAAGAAATGTTTAATAAGGCAAGAAAAATGGCAAATATGACGTATAGTATCATCGCAAAAAGTTGCTCAAAAATTCTAATAGGGAAAACGTACTGGAAAAGTGTGGCATTACCATCAATACTATATGGGGTTAATGTGATCAATTTAACAAAGCAAGAAATGGATAAATTACAGAGAATTGAAAATGGGGTGTACCGTAAAATCTTTGGGGCACAGGCATATACACAGGGGGCGGCGCTCCAGGGGGAAGTGGGAGCATCCAGTGTTAGGAATAGAATAAGGGAGGGACAGTGGAAATACTTGAGGTATGTATTAATAGACGGGAATGACCTAGTGAAAAGGATAGGAGAGGAGATGATTGAGAAAAGACAAAATAAATGGATGCAAGCTGTAATGAAAGATTTGAGAAAGACTGGAGTCATGAACCAGGGTGTGAGGTGTGAGACAAAGGAGAGTATAAGGAAAAAAATGAGAGAGTTGGACACAAGAGAATGGGTGAATGAAATGAATGAAAAAGCAAGTTTGAAAATATACAGAAAATGGAGAAAAGAGAAGGGAGGCCAAGAAGAAATATACAGCAATGACCAAGCTTCAGAACTACTGTTCAAGTGCAGGACAAATAACCTACAATTAAACGACAGAAGGAGGTTCTGGGGAAAAGAAATAACCTGTGATTTATGTGGGGCGGAAAAGGAGGACTTAAAACATTTTCTGTTATGGTGCCCAGCCTACAGTAATGAAAGAAAGAAAAGTGTGAGGCTACAACAACCTTACCTAGAGGAGGAAGAAGATATAGTGGGGGAGTATTTGTTCGGAGAGGGGAATGTGGAAGAAGCAAAAAGAACAATCAACAGTTTTTGGATGACCAGAGAAAATAAGAAGAAAGAAAAAGAAAGAAACTAATAAGATAGAATAAGAGAAGAAAACTAATTAAAGACCCAGACAGCAAGAAGAAACACGTCAGGGAGTGCCGTTGAAAAAGGCCTGACTCCCGACCCACAACTGAACTGAACTGAACTGACCACTCCGTCATGAAGTAAGGAATATAAGGTACCTGGACCCAATATTTACATTTAATCAGGTTTTACCCGTGTTTCTGATATTCAGGGATGAAATTCGAGCAATAGCTTGACCAGTTAGGTTAGGTGCCAATGTCCAGGTTAAGTTAAAATTACCACGTCGGCGAGAGTTCTCGGTTGGTGTTTCGGCGAGAGTTCCATAAACCGAATATAATGGCTCGTAGTATTTCCTTGATTATAACTGGATTTAGTACATTATTACTATTTACTGGAACGCGTTTTTGACGGAAATCAATGTTATTTGAACCGTACCAACTCCATTAGGGATTTTATTTAGTTTCCTACAGAAAATATGGTAAAATTGCAGTTTAGTACAATACTCCCTATTGATTAATACCCTCCTGACACATCATCAGACCCTCCCGCTAGTTAACTAACTTAGCCTGGGCATTGTGGCACCACATCACATTGATTACGTAACCTAACCTCGCTGGGGGATTTCGCCCCCCCCCCCCCTAGCTGAGGGTTGAAATTAACTAAAATCAACCACAATGGTTGGTTTCCGCAATATAACTGGATATTATATTCTTAATATAACTGGAATAAATCCCACACGACGAACTGAACCAAAGAGATGCAGATGGGTTTTTTTTTCTAGGCTTATACACAAGCATATAACTACTGATTGAAATTCAAAGCATATGTGTATGATTATATATATTAAGCTTAAAATCCTTTTCAGATCAGTCATGGAGCTGTGTTTGAGGAGACAGTGTGAACAACCGAGAAGTCATTGAAAATGAGCTCTGCGGCTGAGCACTGAGTAACATGGTTTCCATCAACTTCTCGGAGTGTTTTGATTATCGCATTCCTTAAGCTGATGTTTCAGCCATGTACTAAAATTTGGATAGTGCCATCTGTTTGTGCACTGAATTTGCTGAATATAAAAGTATGAAACAATGCATAATGAGTAAGAAAAGCATTGGTTGAATATGCTCCAAGATAAGGGATACCTTCAGTTATGTGTGATGAAAGGTGAAGCATAATCATGGAAAGCAGAGAGAAGATTCGTGATACTGAAGATTTTTACTTGTCTTCAGTTCATCCAGGAGAATTGTCTCAGAGTAGCGAGGTAATCTCTCTTCCTTCAGGATACAGACTTGCAGATCTCAGCCTTGCCTCAGACCTCACTGATTCAGAAGCTGAAAATGAGGAAACTGTCTTAACTTCCAGGGCACATGCTGATGACCAGAATGCATCAGATGACATACAGCATGAAAAAAATGTAGTCAAGATGCCCAATAATCCTTTTGTGAAATCGGGTAGCATTCTACCTTATTTTCAGAGATCAGTTGATTCAATGAAGAAAGATGCAGACACACCAGATAGACAGAATGAAATTCCCTTGGGTATCACAGAGGAGGGTGCTGTGCTTGAGGGTAATCTTTCTAGTAGAAAGTCATTAAAGGATTTTTGCTCAGATGTGACTGTTGTCACTGAAGGAGATAATGTTACAGACATGCCTACTGATTCTTTAGATGATGTTAGAGCAGCTCTGCAACAGCATTGCAATTTGCTCAGTGACAGACACTTATTGAAAGATCTCTTTAAGTCCTTGGATGACAAAATTGAACATGAGCCCATAGCTGGTGTGTCTGGTTCACCTCAGTGCAGAGGTCAAAAGCAAAACATTCCAGATTGGAAAGACTATTTGGATAACAGCTTTCAAGATGAAAATTATAAACAATTAGTTTTTAGCCCATCTGTCACGACTAGTTTCAAGAGTCTGTCAAATGATTGCATGTCGAATGCTGATTTTAATCAAGGAAGTCATGTGGTTGGTGGAACAGAATCTTTTATGAATCAACAAGCAGATTCCCTTAATGGTTCCAGAGCCTGTAAACCTCTTCATAATACCATGCTTGACTCTAGTCCCTTAGAGCAGGAGGAACTACAGAAATGCCCAAGTAAGCTGGCTCCTCACCCGAGTTTGGGGAGGCATGTCAAATTTCAGTCGGCTAAAACAAGCATGCAAGATCCTCTGGTACAGATAGACAGCAAAGAATGTGGGAATAATCAGAACCATCAGCATTGTGATCAGCAGTCTCTTGAAGTCTTGAAGTGAGTATACAGTATATACATATGTATTTTCATGAATATTCCCACTTTGTGTCTTTGTTAACCAAGTCTAGTTTTTCTCTTGTGTCATCGCATTCTCAAACTTTTGTCCAGTAACTGATTGAGCTCAGTATTCCACTCCCTTTATCAATTTCTTTTTATGTAATTTTATTTTCTACCCTCCTGTGATGTTTGATACATACAAATAATTTCAGAAAGCTGGCAGGATTGCGATGGAGTTTGATGGGGTGGGGGGACGTGAGCAGCGCCCCTCCCACTGACACCAGCAGCTCCCTCACCT
Organism: Chionoecetes opilio; assembly: GCA_016584305.1. Taxonomy (NCBI): domain Eukaryota; kingdom Metazoa; phylum Arthropoda; class Malacostraca; order Decapoda; family Majidae; genus Chionoecetes; species Chionoecetes opilio. The sequence goes on along the minus strand of JACEEZ010021552.1, from coordinate 278,877 downwards.
TCCTGCATCACTTGCTCACCTCACTTCAGACACTGCAATGGGAAAAAAAGGTGGTTTGAATTTTTGTTAGCTAGTGTCTTGAAGTACAACGGGTAGTGAGTCAGTGGTAGTGTCAGTTTAGTTAGAAGTGAGATCAGTTTTCAGTTGAACCCGTGGAAAAGTAAAATTCTCATTAGCTATTTTACTCTTGATTCTTTAAGCTGTAATAATGCAAGGTGTTGTGGTCTGGTGTTCTAGCATCTGAAGGAGGAGCTAACAACAACATTGAAGAAACTCAAGGATTTAAGTGAAGATTCTAACACCAAGCAACATATGTATGAGAAGAGAGAGACTCGTCTTGTTGAAGCTGACAGACAACTGGGGGAGCTGCAGCAATCCTGGGCATCGGCTCAGGAGGTTGGGCAGCAAAAAGTGGCCAAGTTTAGGGACCGCTGCAATGTCCTTAAACAAGTGAGTGGCCTCTTTTTTTTCTCCCTCTTTTTGATGCTCTAACCCCAGAAACCTTTTACAATGATATGGTCATAAAAAGAATCTGTGTTTGCCTAGTATTTAGCTTGTTATAGCATGCAGGGCCTGGTCTAAACACTTGTGGTTCTGTCTCCGTATATATATTCATTAAGATTTTCCTTAAATTAGTGCTTACGATTATTAAGAGCTTATGCTTATTAAGAGCTTTACTTTTTTGTATACGTAATTCAAACACCTTCCTTTTCTCAACTTTTTCATGTTAGCTCAAACATCCAACCTCGTTTTCTCCTAATTGTAGTAATCAATAATAATAATTTATTCATGATTAAAATGTAATAATCTCCTTTCCTGTCAACTTTTTAATCATGTATCAATTTATGTATTAAGTCTTCTTTTTTCTTTTTTCAAGTGTTGGCAGATTTGTTTTCTCTTTTCTTTCATCGTTGGTTAGATCTTTCAACTCGGGCACCATCTTAGTCGCAATCCTTTGTATTATTTCCAATACCTTGATATCCCGGTCTATCTTTTTATTATTTATTACTTATAATTTTTAAGGGGACTACAATTTCTGCATATTCTAGTTTTAATCTGATCATAGTGATGATTATTTTCACCATCATATTTTATCCATGAAATGAAAAGCTACTCTTTATTTCCTTCAACATTCTATATATATATTATTAGATATATTTACATGCTGCTCTGATGATAGATTTTCTTTGATCACTACTTAAGTGTTTATACTCTTTACAAGTATTGTATAGCAAGAGTTATTGAAGCCTGATTTAATTCAGTATCCTGATAATTTTCATATTCTTTAGGAAAATGCCTGTCTGAGAAAGGAGAGTCAGTGCTTGAGGAGTGAGGTGGTGGAGCTGACAGCCAGGACTCAGGAACACAATCTGATCAAGGTAAGATTGATCATTAGAGATTCTAAAGTGGAAAGCTCAGTTCTGTACAAATATTTTTATTTAGTTGCCTACCATGTACCAATGCTCACTGATGTCTAGACGTCTTTGTAGTTATTGTGAAATTACTTTATCTGCAGACTCCTGAAGATTATTGAAATAGTAGCTAATTCATAAATTTGCGATGAAATGTCTGTAATTTTTTTTTTCCTCTTCCCCCAAATAAATCAAAGAACTTAAGGGTAAATAATAAGGGTGTCTTATAAGTTGGTGCATCCTATATTCCTATAGACTTGCAGATACAGTACCTATCAATTGAAAAAAATATTGTAACATTATATACTGTATGTGAATTATGGTATTCATTAAATATTTAAATTGCCTGGTTTCCTTTTCAAAGACTCAAATGCTGGAAACTGAAGAGCTGTTAGCGGCTAGCAAGAAAAACACAGCAGAAGTATTAGAGGAAAATAACCGAGTGAACCTTTGCCTGGAGGAAAATATGAAGCACTTACAAGAGCTTGAGCAGGTAAAGAGAGAGAGAGCAAAGAGCAAAAAAAAAAAGAGATTTCAGCTTTGACACAGATTCCTCCTCATATACATTTGTTTTCATAAAGCTTATTGTTTTGTACTAGACATATTTTCAGTATCCCCTTTACTATCAGACAAAGGTTATCTAAATGTTCTTGAACGTGGTTCTGAATGTTAACTGACATGGCTAGTGTGCCGCAAGATGTAACACTACCTACATCCACCTTTCATCCCCATCCATGAAATTGTCCAGCCTCCTTTTAAAACTCCCTATTGACTCCGTACTAACTACAGTACCTGATGACTGAGTCCATTCCAATAATTCACCACCCTATTTGTGAACCAGTTTCTCCCATTTGCTTTTGAATGTTAACAGTGCCCTGGGTGGTGTGTCGTAGGTCAGGAACTACCACGTGTAGGTCTTCCAGCCTCTTGTAGCTTCCTTATGTTCTTCTGTTTCTTATGAGTAATGAAAATAAATGAGCACATATAATAAATAATCAGAATCCACTTTTAATTCTCACTGTGCTGTAAAACTAATCATGACACCATTAATCATTTTTTTAAGAGTAGAACATAAATATTACCTAATTCTCTTCTGCATACAGTAGTCTATTTGCATACTCATAAAATAACACTTTGAAAACTGAGTAAATACCATTGAAAATAATTAAAACTTCATGTACATATTTTGATTGACATTTTTCATTCGCAGGGCCGGGTGCCTCGGCTGGTAGCTGAGGTGGAGGAGTGGAAGACCCGGTGTGGAGGGCTGCAGGACGCCAACACCCAGCTGTGTGGAGCCAAGGTCATCCAGGGGGAGGACTTCCACATGCTGCAGGAACAACACAAGATACTGCTCAAGAAGATAGTAGAAGAACAAGAACAAAAAGCAGAGGCTGAACAAAGAAAGGTTAGTATTGTTATCTATCTTTTTCTTCTTCTTCTTTCTGTTTAACGTCAGTTTTTCCTATAATATTTTATGAGGTTAGACGGCCCATGATACGCTTCTAACTATCTCTATGCATTGCCTCAACTTCTTCAATGCCCAATGCTGCCAGATCCTCTTCAACACACTGCCTCCATGTCTTCCTTGGCCTGCCTGTTATCTATCTATCTATCTCTTGACATGACAGAAGTCTTTATTTATTCGTGTCTGCATTTCTACGAGGTGTAATGAAAAAGTGATATACGTATTACCATTTACTTTCATTCTCAATAATTTCATAGCATCTTTATAGTAGGTACCGTATATGCATGTATTCATATTCACATGTATACTTACTTATAATTATTTTTATTATTATCTTTAATCTTATCTTATCTTATCTCTGTCTTATTTTTTTATTATCATCTTCTTATCACACAGGTAACCATCGGATAATGCAGAATTTCGGCTAATTTGACCCAGGTCTCCACCCAATTAGTTCGAATTAGAGAGGTTTTACTGAACTTATTTCTTTTTGCAGACCCTTCTTGAAGATGAAGTGAAGGGGTGGTCCGGGAAGGTGGCTGCCATGAAGACACAGCTCCACCTCCACTACCAGGCTCAGGTGGAGGAGCTAGTGGTCAGGAAGTCCACTGCTCTTCAGGTACACTCAGGGTCATCATTATATGCCATTACAAAAACTGTGCACTCACTTATGCCACAGCTGATGCCACACAGTAATAATGTTTTGCTGATCTAGCATACGAATCATTTCTCTTCCTTTTTCCTTCCCTTTTACTTTTTACCTTCCGTTTTTTTACCATCCTTTTTTACAAATATTTAAAGAAAAGGGGGTGGGGAGATTACATAGAAGGGGGTGTACAAGAATAAAAATCCTCACTGTTTTGAACATTGAAAATGCAATAACTTCCTCAAATACTTTTTACTCCATAAATTATCTGATATTTTAACATTTCAGGATCAGCTGAAATCGTTGGAGTCAAACTTACAGAAGACCTTTGAGGAGCGGCTGAGTGCCCAGGCGCGGAGTCACCACGCCACCTGCGATAGGCTGCAAAAAAGGTCACGTTTCAGGCAGAAAGATATATTAGACTGCTATTCTTTCCATTATTGGCTATCACGAGCCTTTCTCTTAAATGTTACAATAAAACAAAAGAGGATGAAGAAATGGTACAGTAAGGCGAAAGAGAAATAGAAATAAAAAGGCAAAATTTATAAATGAAAAATATGTAGACAAGCACACCATGAAATTTGATGTGTAATGCTTTGCTTAACTGCTTTGAGAATGAACTGATGGTAACTGAAATGTATGGAAGAGTTGGATAAAGAGACGCTGTCATGAACACCAGAATAAAACAAATGCCTTAACATGCTAGAATATCACGTGTTAAACAGTTCTGCAGCAGTTTGACAGAGGAAAGCAAATATGGATCTATTCAGTGTCATAGTCTACTTACAATTATTTTATTTAAAAATTCTGACAACAAATTCTTGTCCATAGATTTGAGGAAAAAATCAAGAGCATAAATGTCTCCTATGATAGACAACAAGAAGCAGTACACAGTGAGATGAAGGCACTGGAGGATGAGAACCAGCGTTTGCAGCAGCAGAAGCAGGGCGTCATTACTGCCGTGTCTTCCATCCTGGGTCTGGACCACCGGGTGAGTACCCTGACACCTCTGTGCCATGTTGGCCAGCTATTGATGTAGCATGCCATGAGAGGGACTTTATAAACCCCAGAAGAATGTCTGCTTACAATAACTGCTAGCTATATATATAGTAATGATGGACAGATCTTGGATGGAACTGTAAAGACACAGATAACTAAGGTTAGAAGCTATTAGATTTAAGAATTTACACATTGAATGAGAATTTGTTTAAGAAAAATGCAATACGTTGTTCTTAGATGACTCTTAAGGGATAGAAATTGCTAGGTTTTATTTTATTATTTTATAATGTTTGCAAGATGCAGAAGCTGAAGGGCAATCTTACAAATACTAAACAGGACTAAACCTCATTTCTTGCTTGTAATTGTTTTTAATGGGTATGATTTTATTAGACAGCATGTATTTACTGTTAGGTTGGTTGATGCAAATCATATATGGATTTTAACTGCCCTTGTATGGGAACTTACTGGTTGACAGTGGATATTTAATTAATGGTGGGAGAATGTGAATGGAATTAAAGGTGATGCTATGTATTGTATAAACATTTTAATGTCACAATGCAATTATTCAGATAGGGTATTTCAGACAGGTTATATTGTACAGTACTAAGAAAATACTAATGAATTGTTTAGTATCACGATGTAATTGTTCAGACAGGTGTGGATCCTTCAGCCTGTGTGAGTGTAGCTGGTCGTGGCAGCAGCAGGCAAGCAGGAGCCGCCAGCCTGTCTGTGGATGCCGTGAATGATGCCACCGCTAAGACTGCACACACCCCTACCTGGTCAGTATTCTTCTCTATCTATCTATCTATCAATTGACACAACAGAAGAGTCTCTATTTATTCCTGTACTGGTGTGTACTTTGTGACAGGTGGAGCTCGGAAGGCAAGAAATAATTATAGTTTTGAATAGTTTTAATTTCGCTAATTTGTGAGATGCATACTTTGATTTTTTTCAGTAACTTAAATCTCTAGAAGGTCTATAGAGGTGTACAAAAACTCTAATGTAAGAAACAGAGTAAGGAAAAGGCTGAAGACTAGGCTGAAGGTTGAAGATCTAGTGAATGGGTAGGAAATTATTTGAACAATATTAGATTTTTTTTTTTGTCATTATTGTTATATTTTTTTTAAAGGCCTACCAAGCTCTTCTCTTTCACCACACATCCTGCTCATCATTCACTTATCCCCTTATGCTTTTATGTTACAGGGACAAGAATGTTGGGAATCTGCCCCACCTTTCAGTACACAGTTCATCTTCTAGTGATACTGAGTCCACCCTGTTCCATGAAGGGAGCCAAACCGTCAGACATTTGGGCGAACACTCTCACGGCACTTTACAGAGAGATATGTCGCTGAACGGTTACCAGAACGGTCAGAAAAAGGATTTTGTGGTATCTACAGACAATGACAAACACCCTAAAGTAGGAGCTTATGGTGAATGTCAGTCACTGTATGGGAAAGATAATTCTCAAACACAGGTTGCCTCTTGCTATCTCCACTCCGGGACAGAAAACTGTAGTGGAAGTGAAGATGGTTGTCCAAATCGTTACCACAGTTGTAAAAATCTGAAAAGGTTTGACCACAAAGAATCTCTTTACCCATCATTTACAACTAAAATAAGAAGAGCTTCAGAGATACTTCAAGCCAGTGACCTGACTGATGAGGATGCATGTTATCAAGACGGAGACGATGTTACCTTCACCCCGAGAGAGGATGACGAAATAGCAAGAATTCTTAATGAGCTAAAAATGGTTAGTGACATTTCTCATATAGCAGTTCTAACATAATTTTGATTCATTCTCTGACCCATACTTAAGCAATCTGTTTATACATATGCCTACCTTCCTCACACTCCTAAGTATTCTCTTCTGAAGGGATATTTTTGCTCTACTTTCTCTTCACTGTCACAATCTTATGAATTCACTTCGTATTTCCCAGGTGTAACAAATTGAAAATGAGATATTCTTTAATTTTCATTCATGTCTCCTTTCCCAGCCTCATCCTATACTTATCCTTTCTGGACTTATGAATCATCAATCAAACTATTTACTGCTATCATGTCACGTCCTCCTCCTCTGTTCCGATGGTGGCAAATGTACCTTTTTCAAACTCCCCCGACATGTTTTAAGTCTTTTGAATTAGATATAACTTTTGTTACAGCCTTTTTATCTTTATCTTTTATTTGTATTTATTTTTATCTATCTTTTATTTGTAACTTTTTATTTTATCTTCTTATCTTTATCTTTTTTTTGTATTTATTTATCTTTATTTTACTTCTTATCTTTATGTTTCCTTTGTGTTTCCCAGCAGGTGAGTCAGAGCACACAGGGCGCCCCGAGTGAGGCCCCGACCCACGACACCTCCCTGGACCGTGACCCGGCCTCCCTCACCCTGCACAGACTGAGCCAGGTGTCCTCAGTGCTGTCCCAGTATGTGGCGCACTCATAGCGACGAGGCAGCGCTGCAGCTCTAACGGGTGGGAGGCAAAGAATGGTGTTGATTTGTACACACACACACACACAACAAGCACTCGTGTTTACAAAGGTACACATGTAATTTGTTTTTTGCACCCCAACCACAGCTACAACTCTGCTGAAATGGCTACTTTGCAATTGAAACCGTATTGAAAAAATTGTGGGACAAGAGCAACTGCAACTCAGCTTTTTCAATATGCTGAGCTTTTTTCTTTATACCTAAGGCTACACACTCCCAAACTGGGATGGCGCCAACACTGCACTTCACTCACAAAAACACAATTTGCTCATCCTAAGCACACCAAGTAATTTAATTAAAACTGATAAATGTAATTAAAAGCTATACATTTTACAAAGAAATTATAGATTTCACCCCAAAAATTAATGATTTTATTATTATAAAACTTTATAAGAAATGGAAAATAAAAAAATATATAAATTCAAAAAATAAATATATTTACAGATGCTCTGGAATGTTTTTACACCCACTTTCCTTTCGATCACATTCATCCTCTTGCCTCATTTTGTTATTCATTTGAAGAAAAAAAAATGTTTGCCTGGAAAGCCTTTTTTCCTGTAGCCTGAATGTAGTGGTTGAAGAGGTGAGGATACAGAAACCAAAGTACGTAGATATATTTTAATTTTTATTCTTTTTACATACAATTTGGCTAAATAAGTGGGTTAGCACAAGAAAGAAAAAAAAACTGGTAATATTTTTTTTTCATGGGTATGACACAACAAGGGGAACATCCCAACTATCTGCCCCTATCCATTTAAACTGCCTCCTACAGCATGCAGAGAATACATGGACATGCATTCTACAGCCTGTGTCTCAAGGGTGGCCGTAGGGTTGCCAGCCCCGATCACTACACACAGAGTGGCAGAGACAACAGTGCAGTGGGCGGTGGGGTGAGTTTGTAATACTCTGTATGGTGGGCGTAAGGCACAGTAATAAGTACCTACTGAACAAACAAGTGACAAATATACAAATTTTCAGTAATTGAATTAAATAATGTCTTAAGAGACACCAATTATTACAATTTCTCCACAAATAAACTCATTTAAAGGGAGTGGTCTACCACATTTTCTACATTTGCATCCTGCCCAAAAATATTCCACTCCTGTGTAAATCACAATACACAGATCACAGCAGCACTGAAGCAATGTAATGCATAATGTACATGGTTTTCTCGGCCCTAATACTGTAATGTTAGTGTGAAATGATGATGAACAGGATGCCTGAAAAGTGATTGCATACTTGCAGCACTGCTGAATGGAACCACCAACACAGTGACAATGAAAGTCCAATTTTTTTGTCCTTGAAGACAGGCAACCTGCCATGATCTTCTTAAAAGCAAAACAAGAAACATTTGAATGATATTCAAGCAGTTCGCATAATAATCTATTTGGTAGAAAGATTACATCATGCCATCTTTCACTAGTATCACTAATATCTGTATGTGGCTTTATCTGATATCAAAATGCACCACAAATTTCATGATGAATAGTTAGGTACCCCGGCATAATAGTGTTGCAGCTTTCACCATCTGCATGATTCTCTGGTTATCTATGGAAAAATCACTGATGCAATAAACAGATTGATAACTGAATGGGTTATGTAAGTTTCCACAGTTCATCAGATTAAATGAAAACATGAATATGAATACATATATACGGCAACATCAACAATAAATATGCAATGAAGTCATCACTCATGTTGAAGGCAAATATGCAGTGATTTTGTGAATGAAAACAGTGGGATAATCTTAATCCAATATACACAAAACTGTTTGTGAACTAACCATTATCATTATATACAACGAACACTTGCCCTCATCCAGTAACATGATCTATCCAGACAAATTAAAATAAACTCAAGACCTGAATTTCTTAAATAAGAAATGCTGATGATCCTTCTTTGAGCCCTTCCTCCTTTCTCCGTACACTGAGTCATCAGCGCCAGACAGAGAGCTCATGTTACCCATCTTTCTGTGAGAGCCGGGTATGCGCTCTCCGAACAGTCCTTCTTCATACATTTCCGAGTCAGAGGCAGCCAAAATCTGCTCTATCAGATGCACCTTGTCTTCCTTGGTGCTATAATGCAGCGTCTCCTGGTCCATGCCCACCATCTGGGCGGGAGTAATGACCTGGTAGGCGTATCCTTGATTGATGAGAAAACTCTGTCTTTTCCGCGAGTATCCCATCTCTCGGGTGTCCTGGGACAATAATGCATAGAAGAAAGCATTGAAGTTTTCCGCTATGGCACCTTTCTTAGCTCTCAAGATTCTGCCTAACCTCTGAGCTTCCTGACGACGCGACCCGCCTTGGGAGGAAATCTCAATCAAGACATTAGCCTCGGGAATGTCAAAGGATGTGTCTGCAACCCTACTGAAGAAGATTGTGTTGACTTTTGGATTCAATTTGAAATTCTGAATGATGGTCATGCGTTCCTTTTGTCCAGTCTTACCACAGATGTACGGTTTCTTCATAGTTTTAGCATAATGAATCAAAGCAAAGACCTCATCAATAAACACAATGATCTTATCACAACGATTCTCATGGTATTTGATCAGGAATTCACATGTTCTGAATTTGTTTGGGTTCATGGCACACAACAATTTGATCTTCTGGTCTGATACCTTGCCCATCAGATACTCCCGATAAAACTCTGGCGTCATTGGACACCAGACCTCGGCACACTGAACCTTGGCAATGAAACCTTCCTTCTGCAGCTCCAACCAATTGGCTTCATATAATTTTGGACCAATTAGGAAGTTGAGATCTGCAATTTTGTCGTCTTCCCTGACCAGCGTTGCAGTTAACCCCAGCTTGCAGTGAGCCTGAACGATGGTGAGCACCCTCCTGAACATCTTGGCTGGAATGGTGTGCACTTCGTCGAGAACCATGATCCCCCACTCCTGATTCTTGACCCAGTTCATTGTCTGCTCTGCCTCATAAGCTCTCTTCTGGTTATGGGAAATCATAGCATAGGTTGTTACTAAGATAGCAGCATTGAAAGGTTTGTCTTTAGCATCAGAGGTAAATCTACAGATCATATCGTCGGTAGCTGTGGACCACATCTTGAACTGTTGCTTCCACTGTTCAACTGATACACCAGAGTTGCACAAAACTAAGGCCTTTTTGTTGACAGTGCAACACGCTGTCACGCCGACTAAACTCTTACCAGCACCGCACGGAAGGACAATGATTCCTGACCGAGCCCGACCATTTCCAAACATTTTCCTCAAGCTTTTCTCCTGGTAGGGTCGCAACACAGCAGAGGGTTTGAGGTCTATTTTGATGTCTTCATTTATGGTGTCATTCTTGAAATCATATTCTGCTAAGAGAGGAAAATCAAGAACAATACAAGTTTTCTGCAACGTTTCAATTTTGTCCTGATTAACTTCAAATGAAAGAGTTTTCATGTTACCTTCTTCCTCTTCCTCTTCTTCAACTTTATCATAAAAACTTGTGATGTCATCTGGAAGAACTTCTTTAGGTTCGTCTTTGTTTTCTCCATTTGCTAGTTCACCGTCTGGTTTCTGGGCTGCCGCAGGATCTTCCGTGCTGCCCGCCATCTGAGCTTGGTGGCTGGTGAACATGATGTCACGCGCTTTCTGTTTTTCCGTACTAACTATTCCTTCATTTGGACTTATCATACACTCCTGAATTCTAGGTTCTTTGACAAGTTTCTGAATAACATCTGGGAAATCACTCTCAACATAATATCGATTTTTTTTCAACACTAACTTCACCTTCCCATAGGACAATGTGCAGGTTTGTATGAATTCACAGATCCCAGGAGGCAATGAGGTCTTACACAGTCTTGTCAGGTACTCTATGATGTCATGTGTCTGTAGGCCAACACTCACTGCTGCATACAGGGAGTAGGCAGTCAGCTTGTACTCGTGGACGTGCTCAGGCCGACACACAGGCTCTGCGATGGTGATGAGGAAGTCCTTGGCATGTCTGTAGACGGGAGAAAAGGACTCCAAGAAGATGTGGCCATTGGCAGCGATCCACAGAGGTCGAGACGAGTGATCATCTTTCAGTTTGATGTACGGCCGGTAGTCAAAGGCGCCATACTGGTCTTTGCAGGTTTTTTGATCACCTTCCTCCTGAAAATTGTGATAAAATCAATAAACCTTTCATCTCCTCCATTTCCAATAGTATCAAACATAAGAAAATAAGGAAGCTACAAGAGGCCGCGAGACCTACACGTGGTAGTTCCTGTTACTTAACACTACCTAAATCCACCTTTCATCCCCATCCATGAATTTATCCAGCCTACTTTTAAAGCTCCCTATTGACTCTGCACTAACTACCTGACGACTGAGTCCATTCCAATCCTTTACCACCCTATTTGTGAACCAGTTTTTCCCAATTTTCTTTTTAAATCTACGCTAAATACGCAAACAATCTTCATTAGCTTTAAACATCTAATGAACAGTCAAATGTGCTACTGGACTGGCTAACTGTGGGTCTCCTGATTTCATGCCACTTGTGTTTGAAGAAGGTAGTTATTCCAGCTGCCTACCTGAGAATAGAGGGAATTTATATCCCTGCATATGATTTGGAGTAAGGCCACAACAAAATAAATGTTTTTTTCAGGTGCAATTAACCCTTTGAGACCCAGAACGAAATTTTCATTGTAATTTGGGTACCATTAGACAATTTTTAGTGAATATAAGCAATATGTTATAGATATGACCTGTTTAGTATCCTTGGCCACTAACTAACTATTTGGTATATGCAGTTAGTTTTCTTAATTTTATGGCTCAACAACAGACAATTTTTTTTAGCAAAGGAAAGATCTGGGCGTGAAGGGGTTAATGAAATGACCATCTCCCTGCTTCTGCTTGCCACCTGCTGTTTTCCAAGCCAGTTTGAATAATTACTGTGGAATTATTTAAATGTAAGTAGCTTATTGCATGTTATCTATTCACCATAATTAAGAATGTGGGAGAAGCAAAAAGAACAATCAACAGTTTTTGGGCGACCAAAGAAAAGAAGAGGAAAGAAAGAGAAAGAAATTAAAAGACAGAATAAGAGAAGACAACTAACTAAAGACCCAGACAGCAAGAAGAGAAACATCAGGGAGTGCCGATAAAAAAGGCCAGACTCCCGACCCACAACTGAACTGTACATAATTATGGCTGCAGTTAAGTGAGTAAAGCAGCAATTGACTCGCAAGCCTTGGAAATGGTTATAGGGAGTTTTCGTTACACAAGTTTTGTTAGTTGTTTCGGACACTGATTTTGAGTTTATTCGTACATACCTGGTGTCGAATCGTAACTCTAGTAATCAAGTTCAACTCTGAGCTGAGTGTACAAAACGACTAAGGTTTCATATAGACTACGAAACAACTTGTGTACGAACTGACTGCACCCCGAAGAGAAACATCAGGGAGTGCCGATAAAAAAGGCCAGACTCCCGACCCACAATTGAACTGAACTGAACTGAACATAATTAAGGCTGCAGTGAAGTGAGTAAAGCAGCAATTGACTCGCAAGCCTTGGAAACACATGGAATCAATATGTAACCCGGGTCCTACCTCAACATTCTCCGTGGATGCTTTGGGCACTCCGTCCAGCTCCAACTCCTCCTCTTCATCCGCCGGCACATCATCCCGACGCCTCTTTTTACCCTTCTCATAGAACCTGTGTTTTTTGCCCATGTTGAAAACCTGAAAGAATATTTGATTTGTAGGCTAATGTTTTCAGAAAACTATTAGTCTATATTATGCTTTACCGTAAATAACACTATAGTCGCCATGGTGCACTAATGTCGCCAGGCACCAAATATTACGAATTATAGCATCACTACTTATTTTTATGTGCCACTGAAGATGATACACAGTAGTTTATATCATGACTGTATAATCTACCCTGTTTCAGCAGTTTTATGCTTTGTATCTGCAAGTATATATGGTTTCAAATTTCACTACTCTTTGTTTTTTTCGGGCGACAACGACGGCGGGAGGACACTCAGAACATAAACACTAGCTGGCGATCTTAGTGTAGCCCGGTACCAACGTTGCCGCTCGGTTTTTATTCTGTAATTTGTTCATTTATAGCCATAATATGACAGAGATGTAGACACAAAATGACACACTCTCCAAATAGCCCCTTCTAACTTTCCTGAAATCATGGATGTAGAAATATAAGTACTAACGCCACCAGACGTCTGTTGATAAAAAAGAAACGTTGTCCTGGCGACTTTAGTGATATCTACAGTAGTAACTATATTAGTTATTATTATATATTTATTATTATATTAGTCTAGTTTGCTTCATTCTAACATAACCCTGGTTCTTCCTGCTACACACACACACACACACAGCCTGGTTCTCCCTGCCACACACACACACCCTGGTTCTCCCTGCCACACACACACACACACACACTGGTTCTCCCTGCTACACACACACCCTGGTTCTCCCTGCCACACACACACACCCTGGTTCTTCCTGCTACACACACACACACACACACAGCCTGGTTCTCCCTGCCACACACACACACCCTGGTTCTTCCTGCTACACACACACACACATACAGCCTGGTTCTCCCTGCCACACACACACACCCTGGTTCTCCCTGCCACACACACACACACACTGGTTCTCCCTGCTACACACACACACACACCCTGGTTCTCCCTGCCACACACACACACACACCCTGGTTCTCCTGCCACACACACACACACACACACCTGGTTCTCCCTGCCACACACACACACTGGTTCTCCCTGCCACACACACACACTGGTTCTCCCTGCCACACACACACACCCTGGTTATCTCTACCACACACACCCTGGTTCTCCCTGCCACACACACCTTGGTTCTCCCTGCCACACACACACACCCTGGTTCTCCCTGCCACACACACCTTGTTCTCCCTGCCACACACACACACCCTGGTTCTCCCTGCCCACAACCCACCTTGGTTATCCCTGCCACACACACTGGTTCTCCCTGCCACACACACACCTCTGGTTCTCCCTGCCACACACACACACACACACCCTGGTTCTCCCTGCCACACACACACACACCCTGGTTCCCCTGCCACACACACACCCTGGTTCTCCTTGCCAACACACACACACACCTTGGTTCTCCCTGCCCCACACACACACACAAACTGGTTCTCCCTGCCACACACACACACCCCGATTCTCCCTGCCACACACACACACACACACACCTTGGTTCTCCCTGCCACACACACACACCTTGGTTCTCCCTGCCACACACACACACACCCTGGTTCTCCCTGCCACACACACACACCCTGGTTCTCCCTACCACACACACACACACCTTGGTTCTCCCTGCCACACACACACACACACACCCTGGTTCTCCCTGCCACACACACACACACCCTGGTTCTCCCTGCCACACACACACACACACCTTGGTTCTCCCTGCCACACACACACACACACACACCTTGGTTCTCCCTGCCACACACACACACACCCTGGTTCTCCCTGCCACACACACACACACCTTGGTTCTCCCTGCCACACACACACACACACTGGTTCTCCCTGTCACACACACACACACCCCTTGGTTCTCCCTGCCACACACACACACTTGGTTCTTCCTGCCACACACACACACCTTGGTTCTCCCTGCCACACACACACACACCCTGGTTCTCCCTGCCACACACACCACACCACCTTGGTTCTCCCTGCCACACACACACACACACACCTTGGTTCTCCCTGCCACACATACACACCTTGGTTCTCCCTGCACACACACACACAAACTGGTTCTCCCTGCCACACACACAACCTTGGTTCTCCCTGCCACGCACACACACACTGGTTCTCCCTGCCACACACACACACCCTGGTTCTCCCTGCCAGACACACACACACACACTGGTTCTCCCTGCCACACACACACACACACACCCTGGTTCTCCCTGCACACACACACCCTGGTTCTCCCTGCCACACACACACCCTGGTTCTCTCTGCCACACACACACCCTGGTTCTCCCTGCCACAACACACCCTGGTTCTCTCTGCCACACACACACCCTGGTTCTCTCTGCCACACACATCCTGGTTCTCCCTGCCACACACACACACCTGGTTCTCCCTGCCACACACACCCCTGGTTCTCCCTGCCACACACACACCCTTGGTTCTCCCTGCCACACACACACCACACACCTTGGTTCTCCCTGCCACACACACACCTGGTTCTCCCTGCCACACACACACCCTGGTTCTCCCTGCCACACACACACCTTGGTTCTCCCTGCCACATACACACACACTGGTTCTCCCTTGCCACACACACACACACTCTGGTTCTCCCTGCCACACACACACTGGTTCTCCCTGCCACACACACACACCCTGGTTCTCCCTCCCACACACACACACACACACACACCTTTGTTCTCCCTGCCACACACACACACACCCTGGTTCTCCCTGCCACACACACCCTAGTTCTCCTTGCCACACACACACACACTGGTTCTCCCTGCCACACACACACACACACCCTGGAACCTTTACAGATGTGAAGTACAATAAGCATACAATACAGTGCGGTAGTTAATTTCAGTCAAAGCCGGAAGGATGAGTTCCAAAGAATTTTCCTCCTTGCCACACACACACACACCCTGGTTCTCCTTGCCACACACACACACACCCTGGTTCTCCTTGCCACACACCCTGGTATTAGTCTATATAGCTCGTGTGTATCATCAACTCATCACCTTCAGACATGTTTAACAGTAAGCACACATAAAATAATGGTCACATGGCTACATTTTCCTTACCAAGAGTGTGCGTACTTTCTCCTCCAACACTTGCGTCACACTGACAGTAACTATTGTCGGCAGCCCCCACCCAGATGGTTTGCAGGAAATTTCACGAGATTCTCTATACAATAATATACATTTTCAGTATATCCAGCTGTTGGGAATCTGTTTTATCCTCGTTTTTGTCAGTCATATTATTTTCCCTCATCTACCTTTTCTTTTGTTATCTATCTATCAGTTCCCCTTGTTCCCCTATCCGTGCATTGCCCTGCGCCAAGCTGTTCACAACAAGTCATAACAAACCAGTGACACCCAGACCCAGACTTGCATAGCGTGACGCAACTCTAGCATATTTCACACACACAACCTGTCATATTCCTCTTTTGAACCATTCTAGTAGCTGTGGCAGGAACAGGAGTGTTTCGGTGAGTATAGACAGCTGTATGATGGATGCTTGGCTCAACCACATTTGTTAAAAATATCCGGAGCTAACCGTCGGAAATACTTCTTTTCCTTCTCCCCCTCCCTCCTCCCCTTCGATATTGTTTATTAACCTAGCCTGAGGTAGACTGCTACCTGGAACTCTAGCCTATCGGAATTATCGTCGCCGTCGGCGAGTATTCCAATTTTCGGCGACAGTTCCAGTTCTTGTTCTTGATATGTATTACAGTACCCAATGTATAGGTATGTGCATATTCTCCGATTTCACGCTTGACAACTTTGTCAACATTTCAGCTCAGCCCCGTTTTCTTTTCATCGAAATTGGCAAAATTTAGCGCAAAAGTTGTGTTGTGAACCCCCTAAGAAATCAGTTTTTTGTGTGTTTTCCTGTGATTGCACGAGCTTACACATGATTTGATGACGTAGTAGGCTACACACATTGACCCCTCAACTCGTTGCAGAAACAATTCTCGAAAATTCTCGGAACATTTCTGAAATCACGTACATTCCGCGAAAATGGAGATGTGTTTCGTGACAGGTCGCCAAAACGCTCGTCAATTTTGCTGAAGGCGAGTGAAATTAATCTTGAAACTAATAAAATAAGTTTCTTTAGTTATTTGTCCGTCTATATGTCGAATTTGATAAGTTTTTATCGAGTAGCAACAATTTTATCAGGCTATCTGTAATCGATGTCAATGCACTGTTTTTCATTTCGTTGTTCGTTCGTTCTGTTTGTTTGTTTGGTAATTATGGAGGAGAGTTTCACGTTCGTTTTCAGAAACACCAACTACTTTTTCTTGGCCTACAATAGGTGCTTGTTCTAATGGTGCTAGTTTTATTTTGCGCAAACCAAAAAAAAAAAAAAAAAAAAAAAAAATGAAACCCAACCTAACCTTATGTTTTAATGAAACCTAACCTAACCTAACCTAACCATGAGTGTTCATGATGCCAAATTTTTATCGGTCACAATAATCCTATTGTTTTATAAGACAAAAATATGCCCAAAAGGCGAACTTCTATTTGATGTAACTTTCTTATTTTAGGTCCTAGGAGGGTCATCTTGGTGTCATTGGAAAGTTTGTTTCAAGACCTTTCCACTGATACCTCTTGCAATAGCATTTAACACTTGAAATTTTTTCACACATAGCTACAATGTACATTTTAATCAGCTCTTACCCGTGATTTTACATTCACGGATTGAATACCAGAAATAGCTCAAATAGTTAGGTTAGTGGGGGGGGGCAGCCCCCCTAGTTAGGTCATGTTACACAACCAATGTCCATGTATTGTATTAAACTGCAGTTTTACAGTGTTTTGGGACTAGCGAAAAATGTGGTGTCCAATAATTCAATTTTTTATCCTTCCTTTTCATTTATTACAAGTGGAACTCGCCGAAAATGTCCACATCGGCGAGTGTTTCACTGTCAGCGTAAGTTTTCGGTTGGTGCTTCGGCGAGAATTCCTATCAACGACAGTTACACAAGCCGGTACCTTGTACTCTCATCTACTGATATCGTTGAGACAGCAACCGAGAACTCTTGGCAACGGTGGAACATTCACAGACGTGGAAATTTTCGACAACATTTCCACTTGTAATAGATAAAAAGGAAGAATAAAGGGTATTTCATTATTGGAAACCACATTTTTTCGAAGACATTATTATTTTCTATTTAGTTATGATGTGTTTAGAATTTATTCAGATCAGAAGTTAGAGAAAGAATCAATAAAGAATCAAGAATTGATTCAGAAGTTGTTCAAGGACTTAATTGAATTACTGAATGTTTTGCAGATGGCGTCGTTGAGCCCTGAGCATAATGTAGCAGTGTGCATTCCCGGCACACAGCAGGCCGACGGTGTTACACTGTACACTATCACCATGTGTGTGGCAGGCGTCCAGTGGTCAGTCAAGCAGCGGTATAATGCCTTTGCTGAGCTCCACGAGAAGCTTGTCAGCAACCATGGTGTTGCCCGAGATTTGCTTCCACCCAAGAAAATCATAGGAAATAAAGACCCGTCTTTCATAGAGAGGAGAAGAGGTGATTTAGAGCTTTATATCCAGGTACAAGCCTATGTACATTTTTTTTAGTATTAAAGGTGATTTTTTTTTGGCTTGAAATGAGCAGAAATATAATGGAACGTTGATTTACTATGAGAAACTTTACAAGAAAATCACTGAATTTGTTATGTGGAGTTTATAAGGATATGGTTGTTGGTGTGGTGAAGGAAATTTATCACATTACGTATGACAGTCGTTTAATTATCATTATAAGAAGTAAGGCTAGCAAGATGATGTGGTGAGGGCTTATAGGCTTCCTCATGATGAGCAGCCTCCTGGTGGTGTGCCCTGTGTAAGATCTCTCAGGAAATATGCACAAATCAAGATAGTTTTTATTTATATATAATGGATAAAAATCATAAAAATGCAATATTTTCTGTTGACTGAAATATTTCTTGAAAGTAATATACCATGCTATATTTGAGGGGATATGTATTTCACTACATAATAAGTATTGCATGTTTTATACAGAACCATTGATTTGTAATCTTTGATAATACATCAGTTTACTCAGCAATTTTTGTCCAGACCATCATGAGCTTCATGCATCACACTTTGCCCCGGGAACTAGCAGAGTTTTTGGACTTCCACCACTATGAGCTGACTCACCTTCTGCAGTGCATGGCCAGACAGTTCTCCGAGGAGGGGGACAAGGTGCTCAGTGAGGGCCACCCGGTGGTCTTCACACCACTGCAGGTAAAACAAAGCCACTTTGTTGTGTAGCCTGGGGATGAGTCATAAGTTTTAGAAGTAGGTAGTAGGAAAGTTCACATTAAACCCATGGCGATATGAAATATAATGTTACCTAGTTGCAATCCAATACATTATATCCCATATCCCACAATCGCTAAGCCCGACTCTTATGCCCCACAGTTACATGCCCTCTCCTACCGCCTCAAGAACCCCCTGCCTACTAACGTGGCAGCGGCAGACGAAACAGACTTTTGTCACGTTGTTGATTTTGCGTCACAAGTCAAGCACCTCGTCATTCAAGGAAGCAGCCAGCACTTCAGGTGGGTGGATTGTCACCAAACATTCCTACATTTGGCTTATGGTAATTCCTATCCAACTCTATTTTTGTATTTTCCACCGTATGATATATACCCTCTCGAACAGTTTTCTGTACCAGAAAGTTTATAGAGCTAGGGGAAGGAATGTGAGAGTGCATGCTAACAAATCAGAGAACATCAATAGTATTCACAGTTGTGTTTATGGAAAATTATAGATTAACTGGGGATATTGTCTAGATCTTTCTGAATAGACATCAAGGACCTTTTGTTCCAAAGAAATTTAACGTTTTAATTAATACTAGTAAAATGTGTTTTAGTAGTTTCTCAATATGTGTTGATGTGATTGTATAATTATTGTGTTTTCATTTATCATGCAGAGCAAGCAACATTATCCAAAACAACTTATTGTACACCCTCAACACCTTCAAGACTGTCGGGACCTTAACACTGACTGAAGCCAACACCTGCAGCATAGGTCACCTGGGCGCTGTGAGGAGAACCACCACCACGGTACAGGTAAACCACAGTGGTATGTCCCAGATGTCCGATATATTGCTGTGTGATGCTGTGTTCAAAGAGACGGTGGAAGGCAGCGATCCTCATAAATGGTTATTACTCACCGATGTTGATGTCAGCTGTAACCAAATTAATAAGATTGATGATTCCGTTGCCCTCGCTCCCAATATTGAGAAGCTAAACCTGAGTTGTAATAAGCTCTCGTCAGTGGAGAGTCTGACAAAGCTCCCGCATTTAGTTTCACTCAATCTCTCCAATAATTTGTTTGGTGTTTTAGAAAGTATGCACACAAAACTAGGAAATGTAGTTGATCTGGATTTGTCACAAAACAGTTTAACATCCGTCAAAGGTTTAAGTAAGCTTTATTCCTTAGCCTCATTAAATGTGTCAACGAATAATATATGTGAAATAGCAGAAGTTAGTCACATAGCGGGTCTTCCTTGTCTGGAGACCCTGATCATCACCGGCAACCCAGTAGCGACAGTCGTTGATTACCGCACCAAAGTACTAGAGCTGTTTGGCCAGAGGGCTGCGGAGGTGTGTCTAGACAATGAGCGACCCACTCAGAGGGAGTTGGAGTTTGTGGCCGTGCTCCAGGCCATCAGGGCATCCAGGGAGGGCAGACTACCAACGCTCAGCATATCAAGTCCACTCCCAGTGACAACATCCACAATTACCTTTAACCGACCTGACATTGCTACGGCTGTCAATGAATACTCGCTTACCAAATGATAATTATTTCATATTAAGGTCATTTTTTTATCATGTCATAAGGATTTCAGATGTAATGTGTTAAGAGTTATAAAGCCTCTTTCAATTTTGGATCGTGCCAAAATTTTCCTCATAAGCTCAATAGTTGAGAGATGATTTCCATGTTTATGGTATGTAAGTTTTTTTCTATCTAGTCATTCAATTTCATGAATAAGAAAGGTGTACAAAAAAACAAGGCCAAACTGCATTGAAGGTTTATGATGAGATTTTCAGATATTTATAGGTACATGGTTATGTATGTGTAAAAAAACACAATTAATATAAGCAATTGCAAGCTATTACAAAATATTTACGACAGTTTATGCTTTTTTATGATCATACAGAAATCTAGATCTGAAAGTTGTACTTGCAGGTATCATCTGACTGCAATTATTCAATTCATATCATCAAAACAGCACTTTCACACACTAAGCAGAATGGAGAGTCCAACTTGGAAGAAAAATATATCATACTTAAAGACAACCTATACTCGCTGCACGTTAAGTTGGCGAAAATGGGGCCCCTTCACTCCCCCCTTCTGAACACATGGGATTGGCTGAGGTGTTGGGTGTTGGGGCTTTAGGCCGGAACTTGGAGTAAGGCATTCTCACCCAACACCCAACACCTCAGCCAATCCCGTGTGTTCGGAAGGGGGGAGTGATGCGGCCCCATTTTCGCCAACGTAACGTGCAGTGAGTATAGTATAATGGGAAACATCCATTCATACAACACTCAAATTCAGTACAACTACATATCCTTGTCTAAAATTGCTGAACCCTGAGCAATGGAGAAGAAATTTCCCTCATCATCCATCTCTTCTTTAGTGTATTGTAACTGCAAGAAGAAATGTTAAGGCCGGGAATGTTGTTTTCCCTTAAAAAGCTGTAACATGAAGTCTTCCTGCTTGGCCTACTGAAATCCCAGTAAACATGCCAGGGACTTGTTAAACCAATGTGAGTGATGTATGAGTACGTTGCAATCTTTATCCCTTTTGTTGAAATAATGTCTTGAGTTTGAACCAACCACTGTGTTTAGAACATAAGAAAATAAGGAAGCTACAAGAGGCCCTGAGACCTACACGTGGTAGTTTCTGTAACTTAATACTACCTACATCCACCTTTCATTTCCATCCATGAAATTATTTAGCCTCCTTTTAAAGCTCCCTAATGACTCCGCACTAACTATCTGATGACGTTTATTGTGGAAAAGGATGTTGTGATGGTGATGGTGACTCTGGTAGTGTATGTTTCATGATGACGTGATGACTGGTGTTCTGTACTACCCATGACTCTTTCATCAAGTGTTTTCTTCTTTAAAGATTCTTTTAAAAGTTGGGTGGCCAAGAGAGATTTTGTTTTGTAGTATTTCTCTGTCACTAATCCATGCCAAGAACCAGTGGGTTTAGGTAGTTCTAGTTTGATTCTCAGGACCCATTGCTGGATGAGTGGCTGCTGGTAGAGCTCTAGTAACAAAAACAAGTATGAGAGAAGACTGATATTATTATTTTTTTTATTTTCATCACAAAGGACTGGCCAAGGGAAGGTAAAAAATGGGGGATATAAAAAAGCTTGCTCAGTTGCCAGTCCCAGTCCCTAGTCCCAGTCCCTAGTCCCAGTCCCTATAAAGAAGACAGTAAGAGAATAAAGAAATGGGGGTGGGTCAATTTAGTGTCTTTAATTATTGTCTATGATTTAGGGAGATTGTCTTGTCACCTTATTTATTGTAGGGCTCTTGAGATTAGTTGTGAATGTTCATAGTGTTTCTTACCATGCACGGATATGTGGAAGTTTATCAGATGTGTGGTCAAAATAATATAATAAATCTAATATAATATAATAAATATAAATAATATATCCTGAACTATTTGTGAGATATTGAGGCTTCATGTAGACAAAAGCGAGGTGAGAGTTTTTGATAGGATAAAAAGTGATCGTTTCGACTTTGCAGGCACATGGATGAGTTAGTGGTTGTAGGATGTGTAGGAGGGATAGAGAAGGCACAGGAGTTCTTGCTGAGTTCTCTTGCCGCTCTTGAACGCTTGGAGAGGAGCCTGATTGCATTTGTAGAGAGAGAGAGAGAGAGGAGAGAGTCCGAATAGGTAGAGGGAAGATTGAAAGAAGACAGTAAAAAGAAGAGGAAAGGCATAGGGAAAGCTAAAGAGAAACAGGAGATAAATAACAGGAAAGTGAAGTTACCAGTAATTGAAATATAAAAAGGGAGAAAAGAGTATAGAAAAAATAGTAGAGTAGAGAGTATATAAAAGTGGAGTATAGTTGAAAAAGATGTGTAGGAGTAAGTAGTAGGATGTGTGGGAGTGATAGAGAAAGTGTCAGGCCACAGAATATTTCCATAGTGTAATAATTAAGGATGCTGTGTTTTTATTGAGATTGCGGCATTATCCTCAATTACAATTTTTATACGTGAAATTGATTCATCTTGATTGTTTTAAGGCAAGCTAGTAATTTTTTGCAGTTTTGCTTCAGTGTTTGTGTATATATTTCATTATTTTTAGTCATACGTATGTAAGATATTCTATATGTGTATTCTTTTTCATGCCTAGGGTACTGTAGTAGTTTAGGTAGTGTTGTTTCACCAGTTCGCAGCTTTTAACATTTGATTCCATGGTAAACGTACTAAAATTGTAGCAAGATTTGAGAGCCCGATAGAAATTTCTCGTTTGAAGTAAGAAAAAAATCCACCACCAACTTTTATGATTTTTGTTTGTAGCTACATGTTTTTTATACATTATATATTTTGTGTACGAAATTGTGTACGAAATGCTAATTTAATGTACGTTTTTACTATTTTGTGTTCGAAAAATTGAGAAGGAATGGAATGTATGGATGCTTCCATATTCATATATAAAAATCATGTCAGTTTTTAATATGAACTTCTTGACTGAAATTAGTAAAACATACTATAATAAATTTATATAAGATTATTCCAATAGTATTTATAGTATCTTTCTGACTCATAAATCATATGAAAGCAAAATTCAGTAATAATTATGAAGATTCAGAAATTCAATGCAGATTAGTATAATGTTCTCATATTGCGTTTGACCTGTGTTTGAGCTTCAGTCATTATGTCATTATGCTTTCATACTTGACTGTAGAATCCTATATTCCATTTTTCATTCCCTTCATGTTCTGACAAGAATACCAACAGTATATCTATCTACCTGTCTTGTCGTTTACTGAGTCTGTGTATGCAATTGGTATATCTTTTCACTGTTAATCTGTAGTAATATGCAATGCTAGCATTTCTAATTTGTTTACATTTGAATAGTTATGTAGTTTAAAAAATTTAATTGAGTTGTAGACATAATACATACTAGATAACTTTATATTGATGTAGATTATTTGAATGTAACAGTTTAACAAATCATGTTTAGTCATTACCAAAAACTACATATAGTACTTATAAACTACAGTGTCAAGCAAACAACTACTGTAGGAACATAGGATAGGCCTGCGAGAGTTACTCTTTGATATATTTTGTGTGATAAAGCATAATGATATCCTCGGCCTTCCAGTGTATAGTATAAGCTTAAGGTATAAGTTTTAGTAATGTTAACATGCTTGAGAGATTTTAATTCATTCTACCTCCACCTAGATCTGCTTTAGATACACCCTGATTTTACTTACTGATCCTGGGTTCTTTCTTTAATTACTGTCATAGGTATATTGTTGAAGGATATTATGTATATGACTTTTTTTTAAATGTTATCTGAAAACTATCTGCCTTTATGCTTAAGTTATACATACCCAAGTGCGATGGAACATTGGTAAAAGGTAGTTTGCTCTGCTTGTAGTTCTCATGGGAAATGGCACTACCGGGCGAGGGGTCCCAATTCTCCACCCATGTCCCTTTTAGTCACCTCTTATAACATGCAAGTATAACATAACAAGTTATAACATGCAAAGAGACGCTCACTCTACACCCTACCTCTTGGTGTTCCCTGTATATATATTGCCAAACTTCATTGTTATAAGCAACTCATTTTTTGCTTTCTCAGGCTAATAGAGATTCATGCCTTGTAACTGCATGTTATTGATGGTACTGATACACACTTGGAATATGTGGATGTGAGATAAACAACCAAAGAGATCTAAACCACACAAGTCATGGGGAGTGGAGCCACCCTTTCCCTACAAGCTTAAGTGATAGGAATATTTTAGGATGATTTGACATGACAATGGCTGTACTTTTAAGCAGATTATCAAAACAATTACGTCACAGCTGGAGTTATGTGATGACTGGTAGATAAAATAGTAGGCAGGTTAAAATATTAAATCAATGAAAAATGTGTCTGATATCGAACACTTAGATTGATATTAAGCTATTATGTACGTGCCACAACACAGAACTGCAATGTACATCTTTCTTTGCTTCAAGGTAGATATTTTATGGGTAGCGACAGACCTTGTATCAAGAAGAGAAAATAACTGATAAACTTAATATGTAACATTTTTTAAGATGTGGTTCCATAAACAATTTTATATGAATTTGTCTGCAATAAGCTGTACTTTTATTTGAAATTTGTCTCTTAAGACAATGTAGGTGCACTGGGTTCCCATGTACTAATGGTTTGCTAGATGAACAGTTTGAATAATGAACATTTTTTCTGAAGAAAATTAAACTTGCATAATGAATTGAAATTTGAACAATGAAGCGCGAGCAGACTGGGCATGCGTGTGAAAGGGTGTAATGATATTTTATATGATATTTTCACCTAAAAACATAACCATAGGTCGACATAACTCGCATAACAAACAATTTGGTTAATAAACGGAACTCCGGAATGGATTATGTTGCTATATAGGGAGCCCAGTGTACAAGTGTCTATATATCAAGAGAGAAGAAGATAAGATGTTAATCATTTCAGTGTCTTATACATAATTGACTGATAACCTGATCATTCCTAAATAATATATACACACTTTAGTACTAAGTTTTACAAACAGAACTGTATGTAAGTGCTTAAATACCTATGTAGATAGCAATCCGTCCAGTGTCAGTGCAGACATATTGTGAGAGATAGATGAGTAGATGTTCCTGTCATAGGATTGTGTTGTTTGTAGTACAGTATGTATGAATATGTATTTTATCAACCCAAGACTATTACTATATTGCTTTCGATAACTAATTAAACAGACTTCGTAAAGTCAGTTCATGCTTAAAATTAGGCATGAACTGTCATTTTTTTGTGGTAGAAAAATTCAAATCCTTCCACATGCAGCACTATTAGGTGCCTACTGTTCGGAGGAAGGAGTATTTTGAGATGCTATATTGAATGGTGCTAAGTGGCTATCCTCCTTAATAAGAACCTTTCTGGGTGTGTAACGGAGACCAACATGCCTTAATGATGTGTTATAATGTTGTTACATCAATATTGTCAAGGGAAGCTGTTGCTGTAGAGTCCATTGTGACATGGGAAGGTAAACTTGTGTGATTATGAGTTAATGCTTGTTACCCCAAACCATTACATGATAGTAAATCTCAAAGATGATATAGAATACTCCCTGCTATGTATGAGGTGATTGAGGTCACATAATATCTTACATGCCTGTGTGTAATTTGTGACAGAAAATACGTTTGAAAACTTAATGGGTTTTTTACATCAGTAGTATATGTATATACTTATTTGCATTGACACAGTAATCATTGGTGAAGTGTTATCATATGTCTTACTTGTAAGATTTTCACGACCTTTTCATACCTAAGTACAATAGTGTGAGCACAGGTGTTTTGCGGACATCTGTGTTGTTGAAAGCATAGGGTTCAGCATTTTTTCATGTATTCACGAAAAATAGTAAATTGAAAGAAAAAAAATTTGTATGTCCAAGATTTTCAAGAAGTTGAAGATAATCTATATAGTAATGTTTTTTGCTTTTTTTCTCTTTGTGTGTCAAAAATGGTAAACATTTGAAGGGTTATCACCCTTCAATGCTAAATTTTCATGCAGTGGACTGGGATGAACTTTAGGGGTACTGTACTGACTGATTTATTAAAATGATAGCACACATTTTCTTAACATTGAGTTCATGGTGATAGTTATTTGAAGAAATAAAAAAAATAAAAAATTCTTTTAATTTTAAAGTGAGTAATAACAATACTCTGTAGAAAACAGGACATCATTATCTCATGGATCTGTGTTTTGGAAATGCTCAGAAGACAAAATTCTCTGCTTTGCCAGGGACGTGAACGCATGCCCCGACTCAGGAGTGTGTGCTGAGCTTGCTTCATTCCCTGAGGGTAGTCTGCCATAGCCTTCATAGTCTGTACAGGTTAAATGCCTCAGTTCAATCTTTTGTAACAGATGCTGGTTTACTGCATAAGTATCAGTGATACCTTATGAATATAAACCACCTTCATTTGTGAATTAACCGAAATAAACCCTGGTCAATCTCTCCTTATATTATTTGAACAGAATTCCATCTTTCAGAATGAAGTTAAGACTAAACAATTGATTGATTTAATGCCAAAAAAAAAAAGGTGAATGTGCCAGACATCAGAGGTCATATGGCACACTACTAAGACTAAAGACACACACACTAAGACTAAACAAAACATCCCGATATACATCTCGTCTTCAAGAATTATTGGCTGCTGGTTTTGTTTATGCTGACGCCATGAAACTTGTACTGGTGACAGTTTTCATTCCAGCAGTGTGATGAGAGGAAGTATATGAATAATAGGATTGGGCAAAAACATGTGGAATAGAATAGGTGTGAGAATGTGATTGTGATGGGAGACATGAATGGCCACATTGGTGTGTTAGGAGAGGAAGTGAATGGGAGTGGCCAATGGCCGTTGGACTGCAGAGGTGAGTGAATTAGTAATATTAAATGTGACCATGGCTGAAGGAAGAGTGACCTGGAGTGGAAGGGAGAGTAAATATTATGCCATTGACTATAATCTTGGTGAATCAGAAAGCTACCATAGGGAGTGAGTGAGTACCGTAGCACATGGGTGGATGAGAGGACAATTTATGAAGCGAGGGACCATAACGTCTTTGTAATGGAGTATGAGTGTATGAAAGAAAAAAAAGTGAACGTGAAAGAGGAGAGGAATGGACGATGGAAGATTGAGAGGCAAACTGGAAAAGGTTTAAGAGATAACATAAGAAAATAAGGAAGCTACAGGAGGCCGTGAGACCTACACGTAGTAGTTCCTGTGAATGATGAGATGTGATGAGAAAATAGGACTGGAAGCTGGAAGAGAATGGATAGAGTTCAGAAAGATGTGTGGATGAGTTAAATGAGGGATTATTAAGGAAGCTAACCAAGGCTGCAGAAGAGAGTATAGGTAGAACAAGTAAGAGGGCAAAGCAAAGAAATAGATGATGGAACATTAAGGTATATAAGGCAAGGAAAGAAAGGAAACAATTAGATAGGAAGTGTAGGAGTATTGTTATGCAGGTAGTGGTGGTGGTGGTGGTGGTGGAGGCATGTTGGTGGTTGTGTGGTGGTGTGAGAGGCTTGAGGCGTGTGTGTGTGTCTGTATGTATGTACTGGTAGTGGAGGCAGCGCGTGAGGGTGCGAGTCGGGCAACCTTGTACGCGGGTGAGTGGCTACACGGGTGGGATGCTGGGGGTGGGCCGAGAAGGACGGAGACACTGTGGTCCGTACCGAGAGTCATGATGAAGGTCGAGCGACGAACGACGAACGACAGAGGAAGGGTAGCGTAAAAGGGATGTTTTTCGGATCGAAGAGCAGCGACGACAGTCAGCACGAAGACACGGGTACCCCCGTGTCTTCGTGCCGACCGTCGTCGCTGCTCTTCGATCCGAAAAACATCCCTTTTACGCTACCCTTCCTCTGTCGTTCGTCGTTCGTCGCTCGACCTTCATCATGACTCTCGGTACGGGCCTGTGCCTCCTTCTTAGCTCACCCAGTGAGGATTCGGGCGTCTTGAGGGACAGACGTGCGCCGCTCCTGGGAGAGGAGTCGCGGAGGGCGGGGATCGTGGGGACTTCCTGGGAGAGGAGTTGCCCCTGGAGTGGCACTGAGGTTGTGCCTGTGGTGGTACTGGGATTGTGACTGTTGGAGCGTCCCCTGCGACGGCCGAGGAAGAGGCCTGGGAGGTTGTTGACGTGTTTTTTTTATTCTGTAACTGTATCAGGACTTTATTCAGTAAACGCAAGAAAGGAGTCAAATTAAGTGTTTCCTTCACCTGTGTTGATTAAAGACGTGAACTATACACAACTCGCCTACCCTAACATACCGAACTCTGTCGCTGTTTAAGTAAGTCAAGCAGCGGGTCTGTAACGCCTGTAAGCCTCACAGAGACACCTGGAGTGTGTAGTGGGGTCGAGGGCATAACAGTATAATCAGAGAGCTTCACAGAGAGGTGTCACTCGGGCCACGCCATTTTGGATTTTGAACCAATGGCGCCGCCATGCGGATGGGGCCTTCCGTCAAAAGTGTCACAATGCTTATAGCCTAGCATTACTGTGCACGGTGTTGTGCCTTTTCAATACCCTAAGACGCAAATATATGTAGTATTACGTTAAAATAATCAACTGAAGTGGTTACAGGGTTCCCAGAATTGGGAGTTCCCCCTAAATTTTGGGGGGCTCAAAAGTGTCAAAATGCTTATATCATTACTGTGCACGGTGTTGTGCCTTTTCAATACCCCAAGGCGCAAATATATGTAGTATTAATTTAAAATAATGAACTGAAGTGGTATTGATGGATGTATTTTTTTTTTATTACATGCACCTTTTGTTTCTTTTGTATTTCATACCGAAGCCCCGTCATTCCAATAAATTGTCTCCAATCTCAATACCCTCTCCCCCCCACACACATTTGTTTTTGGCTGAAGTCAAAATGGGTGGGTGGTGATGGGTAAAGCCGGCCACACACACCGGCGCGGCCTGTCCGGCCGCCAAAAAGTGGCGGGGCATCGTTCGCCGGACGAGACCCACACACACACCGGCCGCCTCATGAAAATATACAGTACACGTCGGACCACCATGATGACAACATGAATCCGCTGTCCGAAAATGACTTGTTGGTGATGGCTGCATGTGCAGCCATATATAATACCTATATATAATACGTCATACTATATATAATACGTCATATATAATACCTATATTATTATAAATACAATTATAACTGGTACAATTAGTCATTATCTGGCCGAGCGAGGGGCGGGCCGCGCCGGAAGGCACCCACACACGCAGGCGGCAGGCCGCGCCGGACGGAATTTTCAAGCGTCGACTGATTTTCATCCGGCCGCTGCGACAGGCCCCGCCGGATGAAAAACACCCCCACACACACACCGGCCGCCTCTAGCCACGCCCCTTTTCGTCGGCCGGACAGGCCGCGCCGGTGTGTGTGTGGCCGGCTTAATGGGTGAGTGAATGGGTGGGGGTGCTGGGTAATGGGTGTGGGGTGATGGGTAATGGGTGGGATGATGGGTAATGGGTGAGTGAATGGGTTGGGGGTGATGGGTAATGGGTGAGGGAATAGGTGGGGGGTGATGAGTAATGGGTGAGTGAATGGGTTGGGGGTGATGGGTAATGGGTGAGTGAATGGGTAATGGGTGGGGGTGATGGGTAATGGGTGTGGGGTGATGGGTGAGTGAATGGTTGTCGGGTGATGGGTAATGGGTGAGTGAATGGGTGGGGGGTGATGGGTAATGGGTGAGTGAATGGGTTGGGGGTGATGGGAAATGGGTGATTGAATGATTTAATGCCAAAAAGGTGAATGTGCCAGGCAAGGGAAATGGGTGAGCGAATGGGTGTGGGGTGATGGGTAATGGGTGAGTGAATGGGTGGGGGGTGATGGGTAATGGGTGTGTGGTCACTGTGGTGATGGGTAATGGGTGAGTGGAGGAATTCCCTCCCTTCTTTGATTCCTTATTTCTTTCCTTGTCAGTTCTGACTCTTCATCCCTCCAATTTCTTCCTTACTCCTTATTCCTCCTTTCCTTCTCTCATATCTCCTTCCTTCCCTCTCTCCCACCTTCCATTATCACCCCATCATCACCAAAAGGCGGTGCGATTCCCCCTCTATCTGCACGGGCGACTGTCAGTGCAGGCCCCCTCCGCTAGGATCGCTGTCGTCCATGAAATCAAAATGGCGCGCCATGTTATATCGCCCGAGTGACACCTCTCTGTGAAGCTGATCTGGTATAATAAAGAATAAAGGCTGATTCACACTGGCGTTTTTTCGGCATTTTTATAGGACGAGAAGCCGGTCTCTTGAAAGACCGAGCGATCGGTGTGTGATTTTTGTTGAAAACCTATTGCGATCATGACACCAGCCCCAGACCCAGACCCCTTCTCGTCCTATAAAAATACCGAAAAAACGCCAGTGTGAATCAAATGAGGCAGAACGAATAGAGTATGAAAGGGTATGGGAGGTGTAAGAGTAAGCAAAATTAGGTGAAATAGGTGAATAGGTGAACTTCAACACTTGACTCTTAAAGAAGGCGAGAGTGAATGAAGATTGAATATTGAAAAGTGACTCAAACAGGGATGCCACTCCTTGGGATTTTTCCCAAGATCTTGGGATTTGGGCCATTGCCTTGGGATATTTTTTGTCTATCTTCAAGTATCTTGGGATTTTTGGGGGGATTATTCAAGTATTTCTCCACTAGTTTATCTCAAAGTAAGCATATGTACCGTATTTATAATTAATTTATAGTGGCTTTTTTAAGAAATTGAGATATTTTTGTCTATCTTGGGATATTTTTAGAGTCAGTCTTGGGATTTCTGAAAATTTTGAGTGGCAATGTCTGTGTCATCCCTGCTCCCAATTCAAGCTCAAGTTCAGACCCGGCAACGTCAAGCTATTCAAGGTCAACGCGGACGCCGAAGCTTTTCCGTCAGTTTACAATCAATATAAGGAAGACAAGCACACAGCAAGATGGTGAACAAGACAGCTTTGGTCCTGCTGGCTGAGGGAGCCGAGGAGATGGAGGCAGTCATCGCCATTAACGTCCTCAGAAGGGGAGGAGTAAGTGATGGTGGAGGGTAGTGGTGGCTTGTGAAGGGGAGATGTTGTTGATGTTGATGAGTAGTGCTATGGCTAGTAATGGGGGGGCGGGGGGGTAGTGCTGTCTGGTTGTGATAGGGGGATAGTGCTGGTGTCTGGAAAGCGATGGAGGGTTAAGATTTTTTTTTATCAACCCTGCCGTATTTCGTTTACTACCTTATGAAAGACTAATCTTTTTGGTATAATTTTGGTATTGGGCACTACTGTTTTCACGCACGACACTACTGTTTTCTGATAAGCTTAGATGTGTTTTCAGTTAATATGGCACTCATTTTTAGCGGAAATTAATATATTTTTATACAACGTCAATTTGGTAAATATGCAGTTTCGACCAATACTCCCAATCACCATATTCTTTTTCACCCGAGCCAACAAGCTTGGGGGACTGGAAAATTGGATTTTTTGCGTGAGGAAGGTAAAGTTAACTGATTTGTGACCCCTTCTAACGGTCTAACCTAACCCTAACCGAACCTGACATTATAACTTTGTAACCCCCCCAGGGAATACTCCAAATAAATGATCGATGGAAATTTACCTGCATTGAAGTGATAAAACTTGAGAAAGCCGAGATCACGGACGATACACCCTTCACTGATGGCTGCCATTTTAAAACAGATTAAATTATAGTGCGTTTTCACGACGTTCACCACCCTGGTCCAGTCTAGTCTATACCGTTCCAGGCTGGACTGATGCTCGCGAAAATACATCAAGAATGGCCCCGTCCCATTCGTCGTTCCTATTGGCTGGGAGATCGAGTGGGCGGTCCTCCGGGCAGAAATGCACACATTTTTAAAAAGCGTGTTTTTTTTTATTTACTTGACTTTTCAATGGGAAGTCAAGTTGCAGGGATGACTATGAAAAAATGAATGATGAAATTTCATTTTATTTACCATTAATAACACTATCTATAGTCGCCACTGCACTAATGTCGCAGGGGGGCATATGTTACGAGTTTTAGCATCACTACAGATCACATCACGTGCACAGTACGTAGTTTACATTATCTACATAACACTATAGCTACGGTACATGTCTTCAGTGACACATACAAGTCTAGTGATGCTAAAATTCGTAATATATGGCGCCTGGTGACATTAGTGCAGTGGCCACTATAGTGTTGTTGACGGTACATTCATTTCCCAAGATGTTGTTTCAGCAAATTGCGAATATTGTAATTTTTCGTGAAATTACTTTAGTCTTATGGTCGGCCATCATGGTGTTTCATATCTTATCAGCAGCACGAGAAGCTCTTGGTTGTCTTCCCCGCTGACTGTAGTGCGCATGCGCCAGTTCTCCCCACACTAGTCCAACCTGGTCCTGCTCGCTGGCCTGGCCCAGTGTAGCCCGTTCCAGCCCGGTCCAATCCGCCTCGCGAAAACAGTGTCCGCCCGGGACTAGTCCAGTCCAGACCGGGCCAGAGTGGTCGCGAAAACGCGCTATTACTCTTCTCTTCTCTTGTTGTCTGCCACGTCAGTATGTCACGAAAAGTGCTTTGCTTTGATAAGCTCATCACACCCTCAATCTCTGAGAATGCGCCAAATCAATCATCACACTGGCCACGCCCACCATCGTTTAGCACCTACAAGTGGTACGCTCGGTGTACCGAGTTAGAAAAATTGGTACACCCAAAGACTACTGTATACAGTAGTCTTTAGATACACCATTTTCTAACACCCTAAATCCTGCCGCATACATCCTCCTTTTCACAAGATACGAATTTGGGCGGGCAAATCTGGTGATTTAATTCTCTTTACAGACATCATGACCATATTTTTACCCAAATGTACATGTCATCCATCCTTTTGTTAGCATTTGTCTTACACTTGCATCAATGCTTTCAGGTGAAGGTGACAGTTGGAGGTGTTGGTGGTGCAGGCAGCGTACTCTGCAGCCGGGATGTGGTGGTGATGCCGGACATGTCCCTGGAGGATGCTGTGGCCAAGGGACCCTATGACGCTGTAGTGCTTCCTGGAGGACTGAAGGGAGCTGAAAATATTGCCCAGGTTGGTTGTGCCTAGGTGTCTATTCGTGTCCTGTTGATAAATGTACAGTTTTTGTTTTTTGTTTTTTTTACATTTGAGCCTATAGTGCCTGTAAAAACATAAAAATATAAATAAAGAAATTCATTTACAAAATTCTGTAGAAAGAGACAAAATTCTCTGCAAATTGTTGAAATGAATAAACTACAAAAGCTTATGGTGTGTATTTGTTTGTTTTCAGAGTCCAAAAGCAAAGGCTCTATTACAAGAACAGGAAAAAGCTGACAGGGTGATCGGTGCCATTTGTGCAGGTAAGTGTTTCTTGGAACAGGAACTAAGACTTTCTTGTTCATTGTTCACACCATTAGTTCACTATTTACACACATTATAATGAAGCATTCCATGTATGTTAGGATTACAAAATGGAAATCAAAACGAGTGTTATAGGTTGTGTATATCAATATATATTTTCACTTTGCAAATTGAAAGTTTCGGATATGGTAGTTGTGTTTCACTGATATTTCCATAAAACATTCCATGAATTTCAGCGCCTGCTGTTAGCCTGGCTGGTGTTGGTGTTGGGGAGGGAAAGAAAATGACTTGCTATCCCGCCCTGAAGGACAAACTGACAGCTTCTGGGAAATATACTTATGAGGATAAAAAAGTTGTTATTGATGGTAAGTAACTTTTCTGTCCACAGATTACATCTACCGTAGATAACAGTAAAGTCGCCACCTGCAGTGATGTCGCCAGCCGCCAAATATTACGAATTATAGCATCATTACTGATTTTTATGTGCCACTGAAGATGATACACAGTAGTTTATATCATGACTGTATAATCTACCCTGTTTCAGCATTGTTTTATGCTTTGTATCTGCAAGTATATACGGTTTCAAATTTTGCTACGCATTTTTTTTCGGGCGACGACGACAGCGGTACGACACTCAGTAAATAAACACTAGATGGCGACTCTACTGTTGGTAGCCACTTTGTAGATATTTTTGTCATTTGTTCATTTATAGCCATAATATAACACAGATGAAGACACAAAATGACACAGACTCTCCAGATAGCCCCTTCTAACTTTCCTGAAATCATGGATGTAGAAATGTAAGTATTAATGCCACCACACGTCTGTAAACAGAAAAAAAAGTTGTCCTGGCAACTTAACTGTTATCTACGGTAGTGATCTCTAAAAAGAAATACTTTTGATGCTTCATGAGATGTACTGTTATTGAGTGTTATAAATGATGGGATGGCAAGGTTGTCAGTGACTGGTGATCCTTGGCCTCCATGTGGATGCCTCACCACCTCCACACTTGTTTGTAAATGCTTATTGTATGGACTGTGATATGGTATTCCTATTTAAACCAACAATAGTTCCTAGGAACTTGTCATTACATACTTATAAAAGTTAGTGTGTAAGTCAGGGTATTATGCATGTCATTCATTAGAATTGTTTATTTTTTTATCCACAGGATAAAACCACTTTTATCTTTGGTAATTATATTTTTTATTTTTTTATGTTACTTCACTTAAAAAGGAAAGATACGCTTATTGAATATAATTGGATTGTTCAAAATTAATTTCGCCATTTTGCTTTTCATATCATATAAGGAGAGATGTTGCATAATTTGAACGTAAAGGCTGATTGAATATGTGGCTGCACAGCCTTGCTTGAAGAATTAGACAGGTCGGTCATAAGAACCTCTTTCATTCCAGATGATTATTACCTGCGCCAACGAAGTTGGAGGGGTTATGTTTTCACCCCGATCTGTCTGTTAGTGTACAGGATTTCTCGAAAAGTTACGAATAGATTTGGACCAAACTCGGTATACCAAGTCTATTTGGTATAAGGAAGAACTGATTTCATTTTGGATGAAATCTATTGACAACTGTTGCCATGGCAACCAATTGATGAAATATTCGGCCGGAGGTATGCGCTCATACTGAGTGCATAATATATATATATATATATATATATATATATATATATATATATATATATATATATATATATATATATATATATATATATATATATATATATATTATACAGGAGAACCTCATTTAACCGGCATTTAAAACAACGGCACTAATCGACCCAGGCATTTTTTTTTTTTTTTTTTTTTTTTTTTTTTTTTTTTTCCCTCTCCGGGCCTCCAGCAGGGAGGACCACGGGCTAGCTTGAGCTCGTCAGAGAGATCCTGTGAAAAAAGAGAGGAGAGTGTTCGTGCTGCTGGCGTGCGACACGAGGACTAGCTTGTCCATCCTGACGAGGAGTGTGGGGCACTCAGCAGGATAACCCAGGCATTAATTAGGTATAATTATTTCAAAAACTGAGAAAATTGGCAGAAATTTAGTTCAAATTTGGCGGGGTACGCAGGGTTGGCAACCCTTTCATCCCTTTCACTGGTAAACTCTGGAACTCTTCCTGTTTCTAGTTTTCCACTTTCCTATGACTTACATCTTTTCAAAAGAAGAGTAACAAGACACCTCCCGAACTAAATTGGCTCACCCTTCTTTTTTTATTTGATTCTCTTATTGTCTTCTTTATAGGGACTGGCAACTAAGCGGACTTTGTGTTACCCATTTTTGTTGTGCCCTTGGCCAGTTCCTTTGATGTAAAAAAAAAAAAAAAAAAAAAAGGGATTTTGGGCGATTCCATAAGAGTAACTCAAAACAACGGCAAAATGAGTTATCCGGCATGCGCTCCCCCCCCCGAGGGTGCCTGATAAACAAGGTTTTCCTGTGTATATATATATATATATATACACTACGTATATTTGATGAAATATTCGGGCGGAGGTATGCGCTCTACTGAGTGCCCCCCCCCCCCTAGTTCATAATGTTTCTTGTTCGTCACTGCACCTCATATGTTCTGGATAATGAGTCATGGATCACAATGTTATCATCATCATGACCATGGCCTTGCATAATAATTTACCATAATCTTTACTCCCACATTTTCTTTGTTCTACAATATACTGTAGTGTTCCTAGACCTCCATGACCTGGAGGTGCTCATGGAACAGGAGAGTCAATGGGAAGGATAGGGTGTTCCTTGTGCTGTGTCTCCTTTAATGTATGCAATCTCTGTCATGACAGGTCAGTTTGTCACTTCACAAGGACCTGGAACTGCCTTTGACTTTGCCCTTGCCCTTGTGGAGAAGCTGGTGGACTCAGAGAAGAGGGCAGCCACCGCCAAGGCCATGCTGCTGCAATAGATAGCCTGGAACAGATGCACAGAACTGCTCATAAATAATGTATGAGAGGCAGCTGTTAGGTCGCTTTTTTATTGTCCTGTTTGTAAATGGGTGTGATAATATAGCCTACTGTGGATTATTGTGAATTTAACTGATGATTCACTTTTTTTTCTTCTTACATATAGGTTACCTGAAACAGATTTGTTGAAACAATACTCAAAAATTTCTTCACTGAAAACAAGCCCTTAATGAAGCATGTCTTCAAGGATTAGATAACAGATAAGGCTGTCCTTGGCGTCTTTGTCAAGGAATGGTTTGGGCATTATGCTATAGGAAGTATTATCTTGTTTTTTTGTTTGATTGTCATGATGCTTTAAATGCTTGTATCGTCAGAACTTGTCTGCTCATAGCTGCATATGATGCTATAATCTTTATTATTACTGATTGAGGACTGTTAGACAGTTATTACTGTGATATGTATTGATGAATTGAAGTAAAAAAAATAAATGAATGAGATCTGATATTTTTGTGTTGAAATGTTCTTGCCAATGAGATGATTTGACTGCAGGCATCACGAGAGGATGCGTGCTCAGTCTCCCTTTTGAGGAATCTGTACGAGGAAGCTGTTATTCCTGTCTTGGTTCATAGCCTTGGCTCTGATGTGAGCCGTAGCTCTGGGTTTAAGTCACTGGTGTTGCCGCCAGGATGAGAATGTGGGAATGAGTGAAAACAAGCTATGTCAAATCAGAAATATAACTGGGAGGGCAGCAGGGGGACAGTGCAGCGTCTAAATAGCAGAGCTGTTCATCATGAAATTATTAACAAGAGCGCTGAAGTTGAGGTACCGCAATAGTATAAGATGTGTAATATTTGTTCATTCTGCTTTGTTATTCCACATGACATTGCTTCCCTAACAAGATTGAATACATTTTGGCGTCGCTGCGCAGGCGCTTTGAAACCTGTCAGTGTTCCCAAGTCGGGCATCACTTAAAATCTTGTTTTATCAAACTTTGGAGAAATATAGTTTTAGCCTCGAGTTATTGGTATGGCAATTATACCTTTTGTTGTCATATACTTGTTTCTATTACTTCATTGATATCACAATACCACGCCTTTCTGTCATTACCTTGATGGTAATTTCACGAGAAAAACGAGGTCGGCCTCATCGTAAGACCTATAAATAAAAGGGAAAATAACTGCAAACAATGCCATTTACACAACATTATTTTCTACAAACTTCATTCTCTGCAATAGTATGGTCTGCCTCCACAACGGCACTCATTTCATTTTTTTCGTTCATGTGCAGTCTTGTTTCATTCATATTTTTAATCCTGTTCTCTTCTCTTAGCATCCAATAGTCATACATTTTAATATTCTTTCCTTCTATATAGTCTAGTTTATCTATTATCAAGCATGTTTTATAGAGGCGCGAGAGTGTGACGCATCCCCCCCAGGCTGCTGAGATGCTGCACGTTGTCTTGGCATCACTGTCAGTGGCTCAACCCAAACACGCTCCTCCCGCCACCCGCCTGCCGCCAGCCGTCCACACCACGATACTTACCCTTTATTTGGTGCAAAGGTAAATCTAGGGAGAATTGGTGACGTGGATATCCAGAGAATATCAACAATCAAGATGCTGATACGTAACGTGTTAGACGGAAGGGAATCGGTAGTATTAGTCCAAGGGAAGCGACCTCTACCACCAAGGCTCACCTAGGCTTCCTGCACTGGTCTATCTTATCTTTGTTATCTTTGTAGAATTATCCCCTCTGTGGGCACAGCTAAGGTGGACCTCCGCTGCTGCCAGGCAACCCTGCTTCTCAGGTGCTCCGAATATTGGCCAAGGAGTTGCTACGTAGCAGTGCAGGGGCCTGGGGTATCCTGGTTTGGGGTGCAGTCAGGTCGTACACAAGTTGTTTCGGTTATAATGGACGAAAACTTCGCGGTCGTTTTCAGAGACACCGACTATTTTTTCCTGGCCTACAATAGGTGCTTTTTCTAATGGAGATAGTTTTATTTTGCTCAAACCCATAGGTATATATATATATATACACGCACACAAAAAAGAATGTTATGGTACCGTTTTCATTAAAAACACTGTATCTCCAACAGAAAAAGCACTAAAACTTGGCCGGGAAAAATTAGTCAGGGTCTTATAGGTTTTAATGAAACCTAACCTAACCTTATAGGTTTTAATAAAACCTAACCTAACGTTATAGGTTTTAATGAAACCTATAAGGTTAGGTTAGGTATACTTTGTGGTTAAGGTTAGGTTAGGTTTCATCAAAACCTTTAAGGTTAGGCTAGATTTCATTAAAACCTATAAGACCCTGACAAATTTTTCCCGGCAAAGTTTTAGTGCTTTGGTAATTCTGAAGAAGTCCTTCACCTCTATCTTTTTCTTCTTCCCCCTATAGCCAACAAGCCTGGGGAACTGGCGGGAATACGGGGTTTTTGGGTGCGGGAAGCAAATATAACTGATTTATGGCTCCCCATTAAATAATCAAAGTCACAATATGCAAAAATCTATGGAAATTCCCTAAATTAGGGATTTCCCTAAATATCCATTGTTAGGGAATTTTCCTTAATTGATATTTGTAGTAGTGCCGACCGGGGTAATTTGGTCCTGGTTTTGACAAACTTTGATCTAGTTTCCATATCTATTGAAATAAACAAACAAAAATACAATCATAGGAGGGTCACTACCTATGTCATTAAAGTTTGAACAAATTTCCATTATAGCTCTGTTAGCAATATACTGCGAAGTGCGGACCGCATTGTTACACTAAATGGGGTAAATCGGACCTAACTCTGGGGTAAATTGGTCATATTATATATATAAAAAAATATATATTTCTTAAAAATTTGACAAACCTCCAAAAACTTAAACAACATGTCATGCCATGCCCATGGACACTATCAAACATTATGTGAGCTGTTCTTCACATTCTCTGGGGAGGCGGAAAGGATGACCAACACGCACACGTTTGGGTTCCAGTCTTTGAGTTCCTAGTCTTTCTTCTTTTTCTAGGTCTATGCTAGTTTTTCTTTTATAATTTCTAAGCATTGTTACTTAATTTAGTAATACTTTACACTAGGGCCAGAATTCCCTACACAATTCGGAGTATGGTTTCTGTTTACCTTATTGGATTCTAGGAAACATTCTCTCTATGAGCTTCCGTCACAAAGCACTTCTTTCAGAGATATAAGATGTTTTTAATAGGAAGGAGATCCGAGTGTATAGGAGATATAAAAATTAAACTAACCTAACCCCACCTTTTGACTCACTAACCTAACCTAACACACGCTTTAACCTCCAAACTAATGTCAAATCTGCATTAAAAAAGTGTCCGCGGCAAGGGAAGAACAGAGTCGATGCAGGTCACAAGAGGAAGAAGAGTCAGGCGCACGTAAACACTTGGCTCTCGCCTCCCTATGAACATGTCATTATCTTCGAAAGTAATGATTTGCGACGGAAACTCAGAGAAAATGTTTCCTAGAATTAAATAAGGTAAACAGAACCACACTCCCAATTGTGTAGGGAATTTCGGTCCTAATGTAAAATAATTCCGTTAGGTTACGTAATCAATGCCCATGTTAGGTTAGTTAACTAGCAGGGAGGTATGGGTGGGCATAGCCCCCCAGTTATGTCAGGAGAGTATTGGTTTATAGGAAGTATTGGTTGAAACTGCACATTTACCGTAGCCATTAAGGTAAACAGAAATCATTCTCCCAATTGTGTAGAGAATTCTGGTCCTTGAGTAAAAATTTACCCTTAATTTATATACCAGCACCCTTAAACTAATTCCATATTAGCATGCAACAATCTGAAACAAAAGAAACAAGTGCAAATAAGCAGTTAATCCTCACCGTGATATGCCGT
Source organism: Chionoecetes opilio (assembly GCA_016584305.1). Classification (NCBI taxonomy): domain Eukaryota; kingdom Metazoa; phylum Arthropoda; class Malacostraca; order Decapoda; family Majidae; genus Chionoecetes; species Chionoecetes opilio. Next base: position 238,222 of record JACEEZ010021552.1, on the reverse strand, counting down.
GAGGGGTACATTACACTGGGTCCAATTTACCCCACGAGTGTTTTTGTCACCGGGGTAAATACGGATCCAAACTGAGCATTGATCATACGAAAATGAGACAAGATAGAGCATTTTTGATATTTTCATGTTAAAGTAGAGGAAAAGCACTCTATATACGCTTATTTACAAGAATGTACTCAGTCTCGTATTTGAATCCCATGAAAGTTTGTCAAATCAGCTGATTTTGTAAACAAACTTTGCCGCAACTTTTTTTTGCTGTCATTTTACTCATTTTCTATTTTGGTTTCTGGGTTCAGTTACATATCGATATTTATATTCATATTCATACTAGAAATGTTAAAATGGTTGTTTTACTACATGGGATATTCAAAACTGTTACACTCTTATTTATATTGAAACAAACACCAAAGCAAAAATGGCGGTCCGAATAGAACCGGTCCGTTGGAAGGACCAAATTACCCCGGTCGGCACTATAGATTTGGACAATTTTGGGAGAGCAACAAATGAGTCTTGTCTGCCTTCCCTACCCAAAAACCAAAGTTTTCCATAAGACCACCAAGCTTGCTGGTCATAGGAAGTCAAAGAAAAACCTAACCTTCCTTGCCAGAGGGGGCTGCGCCCACCATGGACCCCCTAAGGGTTGCTAACCTAACCTCACTATAACCCCCGCAATATTACTAACCTAACCTCACTATAACCTCTAAAGGTTACTAACCCAACCTCACTATAACCCCTTGACGCCTGTTGTAGGGATATAAATACTGCAAATGGTCATATCTACCGGTACATCTTGAAAACGGTTATAGCTACGTGACTCGTATGGTATCAAGCTGCAGTAGAACCACCTTACCTAACCATACCTTACGTAAGTTGTGTTAACTGTCGTGCATCAATCTCTTGTCTACATATAATTTCTTAACTGCCACGTGACAGTAAAGGTTGTTTTAAAAAATCCTGCCCTGCCTACACATAACCACATGTCACATATAGTGTTTTGCCTCTAAGTACTTCAAACAAGGCCAAATTTCACTATCGAATCACGTGCGTAAATGTGATACGACTTGAGAAAGTAAAGGGAAAAAAAAGTCTTGCAATCTGGGGAAAAATTGCTAGCCATCTAAGAAAAATCCCCAGAAAATGTATCATCATACATTTAAAGCCTCAATGTACCCTAGCATTATAATTACATCATTAAACACTTCATATATGAGTAAATAGTCCTTTCAACTTACCTTCAAAGTTAAGATACATACACCGTGACGACTGGCAAATATGGCGCCGATGGTAGACTACATGATGGGGTAATTCGTATTAACTACGTAGTAAGTGGTAGTTATCGACAACACCACATTTTCTATTTAAGTCCAAGGTGGCAGTTTGCAAGTGCAATAATCTTTGGTTTGCAAAATGAGTGTGGTGCACACATAAATAAAAGTTCTTTTGGTTTCTCGTTATTACACTCCAAATAAAATTGCAGTAGCTACAAGTCATCATCTCCACAACCTTCTATGCCCGTGACCGCCAGTGAAGTGAACCGGGGTGAACGGTTGAACCCTCTGCCTATGCATGACGTCACTGACGTGGCAATAACTCGCTGAGTATTAGAAACATCAATATATTCCCCTATATGATTATTATGCAATATAATACATGCTTAAATATATCAGAAAGGTTGATGTGGTACGAATTTAGAGCATTTCGTATCCATATATGCAGTAATTCATGCAAACTGTAGCTTTTTCCTTACACGGACTACTTATCCAGCTGTAATCAAGGGTGTACTGCGGCTTTATATAGCCAAGGTAGCGCCCGGTAGAGGATCTGACTGGACTTAGAATTGTTGAGGCACCTCATATTTCATAGCGGCCATGTGGGTTAACCAAGGCTGAGTGCACGCTGGAACCTTTGCAGATGTGAAGTACAATAAGCATACAATACAGTGCGGTAGTTTATTTCAGTCAAAGCCGGAAGAACTTCTTATTCAGAATTTCCAGTGCTTTTTCTGATGGAGATACAGTGTTTTTAATGGAAACGGTACCATAAAATTAGGTGATCATTTTTTTTTTTTTTTTTATGGGTTTGAGCAAAATAAAATATCTCCATTAGAAAAAGCACCTATTGTAGGCCAGGAAAAAATAGTCGGTGTCTCTGAAAACGACCGCGAAGTCCTCGTCCATTATTACCATAGTTTCGTACACACAGCTCAGAGTTGAACTTTATTACTAGTTACGAAACGACACCAGATATGTACGAAAAAACTCAAAATCAGTGTACGAAACAACTAACAAAACCTGGGTACGAAACAACTTTTGTACGAAACTCTCTGTAACCCCTTGTTTGGGACTCGCCGCTCGTCAGGTACTTTTGCCAACCATCTGTCCAGCCAGGGTTTTAAAGAGTCAGTCGCGACTCCTGTCAGCCTCCGGATTTCCTTTGGCACAGCATTGAACAGACGAGCCCCATTTCTTGATAAACTATTGTGGCATATAGATGCTGTGTCTCTGGGCTGTGGCCTCTGTCTCTGGCCTCTTGATGCAGCAGAGCCGTCCCTGCCTTGTATGGCTGTTGACTTGAAAGATTGTTGATGTGCTTATTAATTTATCTGTTGTTATTTTTTTACAGAAATGCCTAGTTTGGTAAGAAGGAATGTTAGAAGTACAAGAAATCCATTGTGAATTAATCATGAAGAGAAAATCATGGTCACTCGAATTTTAGTCTAGCTGTGTTTTAGTTCTCTTGTGTATCGTGTGTAGTCTGTTGTTAGGTTTATTGATCTAATTAGTGTTTGTTTTAGATTTCAGGCAAACTGGATTCCTCAATGTCTCGTGGGCGTGAGCGCCGCCGCTCACACAGCCAAAGCCGCAGCAGGAGTCGCAGCAGGTGAGACCCAAGAACTCAATCTGTTTCTATTTATCCACCTTCCTACCACTTAAATCTTTTCAAGAGACGAGTAACAAGACACTTCCTGAACTAAATTGGCCCACCACCTTTCTATATTCTCTTACTGTCTTCTTTATAGGGACTGGCAATTGAACGGGACTTTTTTTTTCTTTTTTTCTTGCCCTTGGCCCAGTCCTTTGGGATGTAAAAAAAAAAAAAAAAAAAAACCTGAACTGCTTCAATAGCATCAGGTAAAAATACCTATGAAATTAATGCCTTCTACATGAAGTGTATTAAGGAAAACAAGAAATCTTAGCTAGTTTTATTGCCTGCCATTTGTTACACAGGTTTTCATTTTGATATCAAGATTTTGATAACCTTTCCATCCTTCAGAAAAGCAAGGCTCTGTACGGACTGGTTAGGTTAGAAATCTATAATAAGATTGTAAAACTATATCAGGAGCAGAACAAATAGTAGGTTGTGTGTTATATAAAGGATATTTCTTTTATCACTATATTTTCTTTTATCACTAATTTCTCTTATCATAATTTTTTTTTTTTTTCTTTAACCCCTTCGCGACCAAATCTTTCCTTTGCTATAAAAAAAATGATGTTGTCGAGGCATAAAATTACGAAAAGTAACTGAATATACCAAATTAGCTAGTGGACAAGGACACTTAACAGGTTGTATGTATATAAAATTGTTTATATTTATTAAAATCGTCTAGAGAAGTACTAGTCAAATTACACGTACAATGGAAATTACGTTCTGTGCCTCGGGGGGTTAATAACAATTTTCCTTTTATCACAGAGGCCGCAACTTTTCACCGGGACGAAGAGGCATTTCAGATGTTACTTCTGACCCCAAGACAGTTAATGCGAGGATCTTTGTTGGCAGCATCAATATATCCATGACCAGGGAAATGCTGCAAGAGTATTTTTCTCAGTATGGGCGAGTTGTAGGTAAGTGTTATGTTGCTTGAGTTTTTATTTTATTTACTTTTCTCTATTATACAAGGTACTGCCAAAGAGCTCATGGAATTTCAATAGTACTTGGGAATGAGGTGGAGTGTGGATTAAATTTTCTGGTTGTCATAACTTGTATATATGAATCTGTGCTTAGTTTAAATAATAGTTACTGCTGCTATGTTGCCCCCCCCCCCCCCCCTCCTCACACGAGTACAGGGAATATGGCTGTATGGTTAACCACTCACGCTGACCACCACAGACTAGTCTAGACCCCAGTGTAGTGGGTGGGGGGCTGCCACATCCCTACACCTGATACATCATAAAGATACATTGTGGTAATACTAATTCTGTTTTTTATTTTGTTTTGTTTACTTCAGGAGTGTCCATAACGAGGCATAAGTTTGGCTTCGTACAGTTTGCGCAGGCAGAGGAGGCAGCAGCTTGTCTCAAAGCAGGAACCACAGCATACATCTCAGGAAAAAGAATTGGTAAGGACTACTCAATGACCTTTGGTTTTTATTTTACTATGAACATTTTTATTATATAATTCATAACCTTTGGAATACATTGATGTTTTTTAGTGAGTTATATTTTTAAGTGTTGGACATTTTCATGTAGGCTATGTCTTGTAATACATGTATAGTCCATTAATACAAGTTTCCTTAATCAAACAACTCACAGGAACTACCACGTGTAGGTCTCGCGGCCTCTTGTAGCTTCCTTATTTTCTTATGTTCTTATGATATTAAAGATTTAATTGAATAATGTTATCAAAATCAACACTTAACAGGAGATTTACCTAATTTTTTGTGTTCGGCAGAGACAGTTCCCTTGATTGATTGTTCACCTTTGACTAATCACAAGACAAGGCCCTCAAGCCATTACTGCACCACTATTACTTGACCCAGAATCAGCTGCATATTAGAACTGTGTCAAAATAACGACAGGCCCATCTATTTATGTATCGAGTGCAGTGCCGTTTCTAGCCTTTTGGGGGCCCTATGGAAAATGCTGTTCAGGGGGCCTATTTTGTAAAATTATGGTGGGGGGATTTCGAGCCCTCTAAGGTGGTCCGGGGGCATGCCTTAAATATTTAAATGCATCAATCTGGTGCACTTTTAAGAAGAAAAGAGACTATTTTTGATTAAGAAGTGAGATTCTAAAAAAGAATAATGGCAGCTTAGGGGCCCCTTGGTGGCTTTGGGGGTCCTATGCAACCGTGTAGTTCGCATACAACGGCCCTGATTGAATGGTTGGTGTCCTCAGCATCTACAATTCCTCCTGCTATGCTTGACAGATGTGAAGCCCGCCAAGATAGGTGGGGGCATACTCATGGGGTCGTCCCCGCCTGTGGGGGGTTCCCGGCGCCCCCGCTACGGTGACAGCAGAGAGAGGTCCCCGCCCGGCAGGGGGGACGAGGACTACTACAATGACTACTATGGGTGAGTCATGTACTATCACTGTTACTAACTAAATCATGTCGTGGATTTTTTTAAGTGCATAAAAAATAAATGTTTATATTTACATAGGGCAAAAAATATAGTAACCTGTTATCCGGATGTGTTTCTTTTCAAAGGTAGAAATTTATGTAATTCATTAGAGAGAATAATTCTGTGTATTTTCAACACTTAGCAGTAGTTTAGTTCAAAGTATGAAAATATTGTGCTGGTTTGTGCATTAATTTAATTTGAAGACTCTTATTGAGTATAGATCAGTAGTTTTCAAATTTGGATATAAAGGAGCACAACTAGTCATTTTCAATATTTTGTAGTCTTTCTGTGACGTGCTAAGTCTGTCATGTATTGTTTATACAGGTATTTGTGAATGCATTTTATACTGTGCAGCTCATGGTGTTGGGTAACTCAAGTCTCAATATACTAGAAATCATATTGCATTTCTATATCACATGATGAGACATGTCTGATGCAGCAGCACTTTGTTGTTTCTTGATCCCCATTGCATATCTACATGTGTGCTTCCTCCATTTAGGATTACATTTAGTGTTACTCTGCTAGAAACCTAGCAGACTGCTATACATGACGGGTTATCAGTGCCTGTGAGGCGTTGAGACTTTATTATATTATCATCTCATATTACGAATTCATGCATGTATTCACAATTGCCATTTGCCCAAACATCTTGCATTGGAGAAGAGTTTTTTATAAAAGTTTATGTGTGAAATTGAGTGTTCTTGTGGGAGAGGAAGAATAGCATGAAGGTGGAAGGATGAGTCCAAACCTTCAGAGTGTTTTCTCAATTCTCTCTGTGCTTGGCCCATTGTTACTCTTAGTACCTCATGTAACCATTTAAGCTAATTTTTCTTTCTCTCTCTCCCCCCATCAGACGTGGAGCCAATGACAATGGAAGTACAGGCGGGGGAGGAGGCAGAGGCAGGGGTGGAGGTGATGGTGGTGGTAGAGGAGGTGGTGGAGGTGGTGAAGGAAGGGGTCGGGATCGAGACCGTGACCAGAGGGGGGGAAGGGGACGAGGGCCGTATGACGACGAGTACGACAGTTACTACCGAGGAGGGGGCGGAGGAGGAGGAGGAGGAGGCTATTACCCGCGCTATGACGAAGCCTACCCGCGGCCTCCTCCCCCAGGACCAGCCCCCCCGGCCCCGGAGATGGAGAGCCGCCACCCTCCGTCCCGGGATTACCCCAGCTACTCGGAGCCCCTGGACCCCCTAGACCCCAGCCGACCCAATGATGTGGAGATTGTGGTGCCGAATAAGATGCAGAGGTGAGCATGTTTTCTTATTGTTACATGCGCTACTTTTAACCCCTTGAGACCCAGAACGTAATTTCCATTGTAATTTGGGTACCATTAGACAATTTCTAGTTAATATAAGCCATGTTTTATAGATATGACCTGTTTAGTATCCTTGTCGACTAATTAATTTGGTATATTCAGTTACTTTTCGTAATTTTATGGCTCGACAACAGACAATCTTTTATAGCCAAGGAAAGATCTGGGCGTGAAGGGGTTAAGTGCAGAGGTGAGGATGTTTTCTTACTTTTACATGAGCTACTTTTAATGACTCTTATTTTTAACATAGTCGATGTTATTACTGTTGTTTTTATTATAATTTTTTTATCATTATCTTTTTATCATTGTCATTATTGATGGTGGTGGTATTTACCTAGTTGTGATATACAGGAAATGGGTTATTCTCGCGGGATCTTGTTTCTGTATCTGATTTGGTCAATTTCTGCATTAAACTCGTGAGTTCTCTTGGCATTTACTATGTCATTCCAGGCCATTTCACACATCAATACACCGATAGGGAAAGAAGTGATTCTTAACCTCCTTCAAGCATCTTACCTTCAGTTTCATTTTCTTTTTCACTAAATCATTTTCTTCTCACTGTTCATTCACAGAGGTTACGCAGAGAGCATTGAGGCACAGCTGAAGTCCTACAACATGATGGTGGACCTGCTGTTCCCGCCGCCTGACATCCTGCCCTCTCAAGTGCTGACGGACCTGAGCCAGCGCCGATGCCTCTATGCCATCTTTGTCACCACGGACAATGAGAACCACCGCTCACTCACCCTCAACATCCTCCACGGCAGCCCTCAAGGTATGGTCCGCAGTGCTGTTAGGGGGCGATCTGATAAAAGTTTTAAAGTGGATAAAGGGATACAATGAAGGAGATGTAGGTAAAGTTCTTACGGCTAGTAACCAGGGTAGAACAAGAAGTAACGGATTCAAGCTGGAAAAGGATAGATTTAAAAAGTAAATAGGGAGAAGCTGGTTCACAAATGGGGTGGTAAATGATTGGAATGGACTCAGTCGTCATAGGGTAGTTAGTGTGGAGTCAATAGGAAGCTTTAAAAGGAGGCTAGATAAATTCATGGATGGGGATGAAAGGTGGATGTAGGTAGTGTTAAGTAACAGGAACTACCACGTGTAGGTCTCACAGCCTCTTGTAGCTTACTTATTTTCTTATCTTCTTAACCCTTTCACGCACGGTGACGCGATCGCGTCAAAACGGGCCCGTCTGCAATCTGAGCTTTTGACGCGAATTGCGTCAAAAAACAGTTAAAAATTCGCCAAAAATAAAGTATTTATCAGAATTGCGTCAACATTTTCTGCTTCAAAGACCAACCTAGACCTATAAAATAAACTAATTGTCAACTCTCGTGTGAGTGGATGTGAAATGATAAGGGTTTGTGTGTCAGTTTCCACTCAGCAGGCAGCCTGTGCGCTGCGCGGATTGTCGTCCCTTTAAAACGTGTCCCGAGCTGGCCATAATGGCCATATGAAACTTCTAATGGTAGCGTTGGAATCCTCATAAAAATCCGCTTTTATTGGCATATAAACCATAAAAGTTGACTCACGAAGTTTCGAGCTACGAAGTGGTCAACGTAAGTATATTTCTTATTTCTCTTTACTCAATATTTTTTCGGAGTCGGTAAATTCCGCTATTTATTTGCATTACTTGTTATTTTTTTCTTTCATAAGGCAGAATAATCTCTTGCAAAACCAATGATATACATGTATAATAATGCCAGGAAAAAAGAATACACGTTGGTGAAATTGATAACATAAAAAAAAAAATTCGCCGCACAGTCTGGCCATTTCGCGGGGCCCCTTAGGGAGCATAAGACGGATGTTGCAGTGGACGGAAAAACTTATTAAACTTTTCGTGCGTGAAAGGGTTAAATGCTAGCCTTGATGAAGAGGTTCTGTGTGTCACATGCTGCATCTATTAAGACACTTTCCTTTAAATATAACTGTATGGATAGATAAGTATTTTGATATGTGATTGCTTGGTGTTTGTTTTAGTGAGTTATCAGTGAAGTATTTTTTTAGTATCACATAATTATGTTCTTCAAATCTCACTTAGCTTTGATTTAAATATCAAACATTTGCTCAAGACTTTTTTGTTCATTTTTTTAAGAATGAAGTATGACTAAGGTAATGTTTCTGGAATTTGTTCAGAATACAATCATGAGAATGCTGTGTCAATTTATTTGTTGTCTTACTAAATTTATAATTACTTATTTTTTTCAGAGACTATAGTTTTCTCCTCATCTCTACATATCATATGTAGTTGTTGTTTTTTATTTTATTTTTTAAGGAAGGTCTATGTGTTGTTATGATTAATATGAATTTTTCAGTAATGTGGCATCATGATATCTGTGCCTATGTTTCCCTGAATACACACATGCACACACACACGCCACATTCTGTGGTTCGGCGTTCGATCCCTGGCCCTCTCAATCCCCGAGGATTTTTCCACTGAGAAATTTGGGCGGTTACTAGCCCCCTTGAGCAAGGGGATGGGTGTGTGTGGTTTGTGAGGTCCGAGCATTACACAAGATGGGTAATAATGAGCTCCAACTCGCACCGGGAGGGTGAAACTGGCGATTGCAAGTCTGACTCGCGTGGACAAGAGTATGGGTGAATGACAGCAAGCTCTTTCCGGGAGGGTAAAACTTGGGAGCTTGAGTCCAGCTCAAGTGGACAAGACCGTGGGTGAACACACACATGCACACATTCACATACACAGGACAAAAATATATGGGGAAGGAAGAACTTGAATGAAGATGAAGGAACTAACCCAGGAAAACGGGTGATAAAAAAATCCGGAAAGAAAAATGGCATCTGAAGAGGAAGAATAACTTATTCTGAGATGAATGAAATAAGAGGCAGATGGGAAGTGGTGAATAGAAGGATGGATGGATTGATATCGGCAATGAAGTAATCAATTATCTAGAAGAAAAAAGAACCGGACATCTTGGGACTATATTTGACGATATTGTAGAGTATTTTCTGGGAGCTGTTGGAAATTTTGAAGATGGAGTGATGGTTTCAACGAGAAAAATGAGATCCTAGAGAAGATGGAAGTAGGGGAAGGCATGGCCGAAGTGTTGAAATTGGAAGGCACCAAAAGAAAGGTGTAAAGACATTGTGGTGGTGTTTTTGTTCCACTTAAGATCAGTGCAAGGGAAAAGGAAAACCATGAGGAGATGTAGAGTGGTACAAGGAGCGACCTCAGAAACAATAGGACAAAAAGTGACAGTATGATAACACTGGGGAACAAATTTTTGTTGAGTTAGGTCTGACACTTGTTATTAAGTAATTTTTGGGTGCTGAATCCAAAACTGATTTCAGTTTTTCTCTATCACGTCAAGTTTTTGAACTGTAGGATTTTCGTTTTCTTAAAAAATATGAAAAATACTGTACATAACAGTAACAGTGCTTATTTTATAAAAAGTTGCAAATGTTAACATACAATGAAAAATGAAAGAAATAGGCATGAATAGAATGTTTATTTAACATTATCATGTTTTTAGAAAAGATAAGGCTATAATTGTGTGCAGGTTAAGGTAAAAATTTACGTTTGTAGCTTTGTCTGGAGTGTTCAACTTGAGGACTATCGCGTTTGATGCTCCAACAATAGTCAGCCATCATATGCACATCCCATCTACCCTGGTAACGTTCTTCCATAACCTTCAAATCTTGGTGAAATCGTTCACCTTGCTCGTCGCTAGCAGCACCAAGATTTTCCGGAAAGTTGGCAAGATGGCTATGCAAAAAATGTACTTTAATACTCATGTTACAACCAAGCACTTTGTAGCTCTCCAATAGTTTCTGAACACTTTCTGTGTAATTACTTGCACGTGTATTTCCAAGAAAGTTCTTGACGACATCTTTGAATGATAGCCAAGCATTCTTTTCAAGGTCTGACATAGTACCGTTGAAATGTTCATCTTTGATGAGCTGTCGAATTTGTGGACCATCAAACACACCGGCCTTGATTTTTTCAATTGACAGTCCAGGAAATGCCAAGATGATGTACTTCAAACAGTCGCCATCAGTTGACAATGCTTTTACAAATTGTTTCATGAGACCTAGTTTTATGTGCAGAGGTGGGAATATTATTTTCTTCCTGTCAACAAGTGGCTCATGTACAATGTTAGGATCTCCAGGTTTAAGATCAGATCTCGGAGGCCAATTCGTCTGAACCCAATGCTTCTCTCGAGCTCTGCTATCCCACATACAGAGAAAGCAGGGATACTTTGTGTATCCACGTTGTTGACCAAGAAGGAAGGACACCATTTTAAGGTCAACACAGATGATCCAATTGTGTTTGTCATATTGCAATAACTCAATGACTCTCTTTACATCTCCATATTCTTCACGAAGACAGACCGAATGCCCAATAGGGACTGCGCCAAACAAATTGCCATTGTGTAGAAGGACACACTTCAAGCTCCGCTTTGAGCTATCAATAAACAATCGCCATTCATTTGGATTGTAGATTGAAAGCCCTAATTCCTTCAGTAAACCAGGAATGTTATGGCAAAACACAAAACCGCTGGCACTTCGAAAGTACTGCAGAAATGTACTTTCTCTGGTTCGAAAGTATGATACCTTCACTCCTTGTTCAAGTATGTTTTTCTCGTTCAGTCTTGATGCTAGTATTTCTGAAGCTTTTTTGGATAGGCCCAAATCACGTGCTAAATCATTCAACTCGTGCTGATCAAATCCCCTACGAACTGAATCCTCGTGAATGTCAAAATCTGCATCATTGCTGTCACTGCGTTCTTCAACATCACTCAGATCTTCTAGAGGAGGTAGTTGTTCGAAAACTGGCACTGGAATTTCAGCTGAATGAGGCATTGGTCTTATAGCTGACGGTAGATTAGGATATTCTATTTTACTTTTATTTTTTTTGTTAAATCCTGATGTTTTCACTAAACAAAAGTAACAGTCTGTGGAATGATCTTTTTGCTCTCGCCAAACCATGGGGATACCAAATGCCAACTTTTCACGTGTTCCTTTGGTCCACATCCGTAATCTCTCGACACACTGCTTGCACACTTTGTGAGGGGCCCATAGCTTGTCTTGATCACCGAGTTTCACTTTAAAATATGCGAAATATGCTTGTTTGACAAATACGCTGATGCTTGCCCTCTGACTTGGAATGGTGAAACTACCACATATATAGCAGAAGGAGTCAGGGTTGTTTAGGCATTTACGACGAGACGTAGCAGGAGCAGACATGATCTGAAACAAAAGAAATATATACCTATGTAAATAAAACACTAAGCTGGAATAGTTACAAGCTTTGAAAACAAAAAAAAACAGCATAAAACGAAATAGAAATTACAATGGTATGTTGTTACAAGGTTAAGAGAAAAGCCATAACAAATCCTCCTAATTCCTACTATCCTAGCTTTCTGTTTGCAGATATTGATAGTACTGACCTATTGGGAGCTGCACACACCTCTCACCGCACTGTCTCAATTGTAACTGCACAAACAATTGCCACATAGCTCTCGATGAGTCAAATCGTAATCAGCTGGCAAGTTTTACTACAGCTCACAAGTGGAATTTTGCTTATCTGGAGGGTAAGCTGTGGAGAAAAAACTTGACGTGCTAGAAAAAAACTGACTACAGATTTGGAATCAGCATGCCAATTTTAGTCTAAATAAGTTCAAAAATCTAACTCAACAATTTTTTTTTTCTTCAAATTGTTCCCCAGTGTAATATAGGGAGATTTCACTTTTGAGGAAGTTTGCCTACAGGTTTGGATCACGAATGAGCTCAGAAGAAGACTAAAGAAGAAACTAGAAACTAATAAAGTGGATGGTGGTGTAATAGAAGAAGTGGAACAGTTTTGTTATCTTGGTGACATATTTGATAGCGAGGGTGGAGTGGAGAGAACAGTAAGAACACGAGTAGCAACTACTGTAATGTACATGGATGAAGTGGAGAGAGATAACGGGACTGCTGATAAACAAGAGTATTCCACTGAAAAACAGGAAGAGTATTTGGAGCATTTATAAGATCAGTATTGCTGTATGGTTCTGAGACATGGGCTTTGACAAAGAAGTTGAAGGATGTGTTGGTTGGTTGTGATCGGAGAGTGTTGAGGTATATGACTGGAATCACATGGAGAGATGAGGTGTCCAGTGAGCAGGTGGCAAGATGGGCCTGTGTCTGGAGCCCTGCTTTAAAGATTATTGAAAGTTCCTCTGAGTGACAATCATGTGTGTGTGTGTATTGTGTACATATTACAGAAAATGAGTAATAAGATAAGTGTGGTGTATGAGTAGTGTATATGTGTAAATAAGTGTAAGCACAGCCGCCAAAAAACATTACTTCATCTCATGATTTCACAAGATGTTCCGTCTCGTGGCGGTATTGGTGGTGTTTTGCAATGGTGTAACAGTCATCTAAAAGTGCCATTCTACACTACTCACATCATCACGCCGCACACTGCCTCCGCCCGGCAGCTGCGTCACCAGCCACTGCGATATTAGTAGTGAGTTAAGGTTGGGAACTTTATCATGGATGAAGTTTTTTGGGTGCAAATGTAAAATTATTTGCTCGGTTGAACGTCAAAATCTTGCTTGAGGAGAGTGAAAAGTGTACAAGGTGACACTAGAGGGATATTACTTCTGTTACCAGACAAGTAGATGGTAGGATGTTTTTCTATTTTAAAGGGAACATCAGTAATAAGTGGAGGGATATGTAGAACGTTGGTTTCAATAAAGGCTTGTGAAAATCTTATCAAGGCTGGAAGTACAAAGCAAGCTGTGCTTTGTTATAGCTTCTAGTCGTCTCCTTAGGCTTGCAACCTGCACTGCAGGAAAGCCCCAACTCCATAGGCTCAAGATTTCCATACTTTACCTTCTATTGGTTTTATTAGGATTATTGTTCATTACCCCATGCGTTAGGGAGGGAGGATGAACAGCTGGGTGAGCTGCTCACTAACTGGTCCGACCCAGACTTTAATCAAGACAATCATTTTTACCTCTGAATCTTTGAAACATCCAAGAAAAATCAAATCTCATCTTGAAAAATTTGGCATTTCTTGAAGATTCGGATGTAAATCATAATCATCATCATCACTCATGGGAAATTTTTACCTGCGTGCATGTGTTATCCTCTATCACGTTATCTGTTTAGTAGTGGCTTGCCATGCTGCTGGATCTTTTTTTTCAAGTCAAGAGGTCATTCTATATTACCTCATCCCACATAATTTCTGTGTACCTCGGCCAATGCCACCCCCTAGGGTTAAGGTTATTGATATCCCTAAGTCTGTTGGATGAGACCAGATCATGTCATCACATCACAGGTCAGTCTAACATATCTGCAGTAACTGCTTGGCAGTCATTGATCTTACAGATTTTCACCATGTGTATTGCAGGAAGCAGAATCTTGATGACAGTTCCATCACCTGTCATAGTTTAACACAATTCTTGGTTTGATGATGTTGAATGTACTTATGTGCAATTTTTTTTACAGATGAATGTTTTGGAAAATAACTCCTACAAATTGCAGTGAAATTAGAAAATAAAATGTTCATCCTTGTATCTCACCTCTCATCTTTGTAGGTGTTTCAAGTGTGCATGTTTGCTTTATTTATTTTTTGATAATGTTTCAGGAAATTTCTGGAGCAGAATTTTGCCTCATCATCAAAATTTTCTGGTTCCAGGGTTTTGGTTTTGTAATTTAATTTCCTTTACGGGACAGCATGATATCCCCATCAAAAAGTGTTATTTTCTCCACAATGAATTCTTTCGTTTTGTACAGAACATCGCAACATGCCGGTCGATGACGCTTTGCGTTTAGTTGAACAAAATTTTGGGGAATACGTCGAGAAAGCTCGTCAACGGAATATTCGTGAGGTTGTGCCCCGAGACATTCGCAATTTGCTCCATGATTTGCTTGAGATGCGTCCCCTCTCCATGGGTGACCTGGACAAGCTGATCAAGTACCTGAAGGAGCGGCAAAGCATGCTGGTGGACGACCAAATAGAACAGAAGCGAGAAACTGCAGCAGGTGAGACACCCTTGTACTCGTGCCGTAGTGTTAAGTTGTATTGTAAATTTTGGCAGCGATGCAACTTCCTGGATGGATTGCAAAGAACACACCCTGGCGACAGAACACCTTTCTTATCTGGACTGTCTTGTTTCGCCATTTTCTACACCGCCTACATTTTATTTCTGGGATGTCTTATCGCGCCGAACATTTCGGATATTTGCCTCATCCTTTGGTTTTACAGGGGAAGGTGATTGTGCAAGATTGCTGCTCAAATTTTTCAGGGTTCTGTGGATTCCTTGCTGTTTATGCATAATTTGAGTTCAAAATTTTCATGAGTCTGACCAAACATGGTCAGGCTCATGAACAACATAAGGCTATTGATGCGTATGAACTCGTGCTTCTGGTCCAAAATGGAGGAACATATTATATTTTCAGATGGTCTTTTCTAGGTTACATTTCACTTAAGAAGTATTCTAAACTCATTTAGTGACAAAAAAGTTTATCTTTTTTTATATTATTTTATACACACATCATGAATCATTTACCCCTAAATTGAAATTTATACAATATTTTAAGACAAAACCTTTTATCACTATTCGTGCCAGAGTTGCTTTGAAAATCAATCAAAAGTTTATGATATCGCAGTAAGAACTGAAGAAATTTAGCGCAAGATTTTAAAGTAGTGAGAAGTTTATTTGGAAATAAGCCATGAGAGCCAGATGCAATGTAGGCAATTCCCAGTTTGGAAAGCAAATGATTATTACGAATGCTGCCAATCAAGCTGTGAATGATTACCACAGACTAAGCAGAGTTTGCAGGCCTTTTGATTACTGAAGTTGAACAAAACTCCCCTTTTTCCAATGGTGGGCACGCTCCGGTGCGCGCGGTGGTGTCGGCTGCGCTCTGCGCACCCACACAGCCGGCCCGGTGCGCTCTGCGCTCTGTTTTTTCAGCCGGCCCGGTGCGCTCTGCGCTCCCAAAAAATAGCTATACTATAATAAAAAAATTATTACTATCAAAATAGTTCGTAATTATCAATTACGTGTATGTAGAAAAGCAGTAAGCACAACACAGTAAAAGGCACAAAAAGATAACCCGTACTTTAAGTCCTTGGCACTAATTCCGCCGAGCTGAGAAACTAGTGGAGAGCACGCTGAGAGCACGTTTAACAGAACCACACGCCTTGGACGCCTGAACGCGACTGGGACTTGTTGCCACAGGTCAAAGAAAGACTGTGCACTTGCCACCAACTCGAGTGACCGACACAAGTAACTTTTGAGTATCCGGCCCCAGGTTGGCAATGCTTTACCGGCCTGCTATTTACTAAACCATGCGCATTGTTGCCGTTGAAATTTTTTAGGAAAAGTCATCTTCGATTGGAGCGCCAGAAAGGAGCACGAAATTCAAGTTGCGCCCTGCGCTCCCAGTTCAGATTTTCCCGCTCCTGCGCACCGAATTTTGGCAGTGCGCACCGGAACGCGGAACGCAAAATCGGAGTGCACGCGCCCACCTTTGCCTTTTTCCTTGATATTGACATCTGTTGCCTAATGGTGTGAATTTGAGTTTGGTAGCAAAGCATGATGACAAGCATTTTGCATCTATTAGTATATGAGCAAGTGGCTTTTCATAGCATTGACCTCTTTCTGTCATCCCCCTATCAAGGCACTCTGCTGCCTACCATTGATACACTAAAGTACTCAGGACTCATCTTAGCCAAGCTAGATAACCTTATTTTTTTATTTATTTTTTATACCATATGTAGATTGATTTGGTGTCATGCGATGAAAGATTTTATAATGTTGAGATGAAAATACTAACTATTGGAGTAAACAAAATTCTCATACAGCTGCCTATTTTCAATATACGCATATTTCTCATAAATATGTAAAACAATTTGCAAAGCTAAACCTAACACAATCTTCAATCGCATCAGTCATCGAACATCAGAAACCTCACAAATGGTGTCACCCAAGGGTCCCCCAGACATCCACCCTGCTGAGTCCTCCCTCCCCCTAAAGACAGAGTCCACCTGGCAAGGCTGCAGTGTGGACGCCATCTGGCTCTTCTGAGCTTTCAGAAGAGGCTAGATGGGTCTATTGTGGATGCAACACATCACCTCACACTATCAAGCATATTATGGAAGACTGCCCTGCACATAATCACACGCCAACAACACAACACACACTTCATGAAGGCCCTGTGGGAAAACCCCGTCCAGGCCATTGGTTTCCTCATGGGCTCAGGGCTGTTTGGCCAGGCAGCCTGAGGAACATCAACAACAAGAACAATGTAACCATATAATACATATACAGATGTTTATTGATGCACCCGTACTCATGAGAGCACATTAGAGGTACTTGTGCAATCACTTCTGCCGAATGCTAATTTCACAATTTTGAAAATGTGATTCCATGGCTACTTTGCATTTGCGACCAATTTACATTAATAATAAGGTTTTGGGTTTGTGTAATAGCTTCCATAAATGCAAACCTGTTGTGCAAACTTTTATGTGGCCAACCCGGTAAGGCATTTGATTGAGTCACTGAAAAGGTTGGGCTGGTTGCTGTAGTGACTGCTGGCACGGGTCCACCGGCCTGTCTTTAATGAGCGGTTCCGCCAAATCACCATGGTTGGCTTGTGAGCACTCTTTACTCAGGGTCGGGCAAACTGCTGTGTGTGCGTTTAGTGCCACACAACATATTTAGGAGAAGCCCTTGTGCATAAAAACAAAATCCACATTAGTGATTGATTTTTATGTACCCGTGCTTACTAACCAATATAATAATATTACATACGGAATACGGGTTTATTTTATAATGAATATAATTTCATATATCGCATTCAGCACAATGGACAATTTCCAAAGATATCAAAATACAGTAGTCCTGTGTAAGATCTGGTTATCTTACATAATGTCGCAGGTCCATGTGCCGTATTTCTGAAAACTTGTCTCGCACCATTGAAACCCATTACGTATATAAGTGTTAATGTGACAGCCCTGGGGCAAGAAGAGGCCTAAACCACCCTTATTTACCACATCTAGACCTAACTGTTTTTTATTCATATATTTATTTATACTTTTTTTGTATACATTTCGCCTATAGTGTCTGTAGGCAGTATTACCTCCAGGGCTCAAATGGTAGGCTCTGGAGGTTTATTTGAGGGCTGTGAGGGTTGGCCCTCACCCGTGGTGGCACAGGCAGGAATTTTCATAGTGGCGTCTGTGATTAGAGGCTCATGCCACCCCCCTGTGTCTTTTGATACACTCACCATTTAAGGTAGAGTTAATGGGCAGCATGTGGTGATTTTCGGCCACTCGATGGTTGCCGAAAGATTTTGGCCCCTGGCGAGACTCTAATTCGGAACATCGAGCTCACCATTTGCAGGTGCTAACAACTTGGCCTCCGCCTCCCCAAGAGCAATATGGAGTCTATACTTTAAAGTTATCTTGGACATTTAATCACTAATCATAGAAACATATACACTACGCCACTCACGAACTGCAAAAATTCTCATCTTGGTACAGTGGGGCCCATGACTGGCATTGTGGGCTGCACTCCAGGAGCAGATTGAATTGATATACAGTAAACCCTTGTTTTGACAGACCTATATATAACAAATTTCTGCTATAACAAACTTTTTCTGACAGTCTGGTTTATGCGAGGATTTATCGAATAAGTTCAGTAATAAATGCGGAATTTGGTTCGGTGGTGGGCCGGCTGAACATGTACACGCAGGTCGGTCGGCGGCAGTGGAAACAAAGCCGAGCAGGCGGTGCGTGCTGATCAGTTTAGGTTTGTCCGCCCGATTGTAAACACCTCCGCTCATGTCCTCCCGTGCCTCACCACGTTGCCTGCTACGATGGCCTCCCCTTTTGCTGCTTCCACTCCAGATAAGTATGCTGCTCTGCGCAAGAGGTAATTATACACGGAAATGGCTGGAAATAGTGAACTTTCACCTCATATAACGAACAAAGTTTGTTATATGCGGAAAGTTCGGTTCCCTCGGATATAAAGAATTTTCATATTTCCCCCAATTGGTTCGTTAAAGCGTGGGTTTACTGTACACTCATCAAGAGGCCCTTACACATCTCAAAAACCTAACTTGACTGATTTATGCAAATTACTGTATTTTCCAGTGTAGAAGACAAAAAAAATATTTGTTTATTACTTTCTACTTAATCAGTTAACTTCATTCAAAGCATTTAATGATGAGTTCTTTGCTACCTTTTGGTGATTATGATATCACCATACAAATACAAGTTAGTCATGAGCCCCACTGTACAGTACCGAGATGTTAGTATGTGTGAGACAGTGGGCGGGTGTGGAGGGTGTACTGTATGTGTATGATGGGTACATGATGTCACCACATACCAATCATGAAGAATCAGACCCTCGACTTGTGCACAGACCTGCGCATCATCTCACGTAGAGGTGGCAATTCATGTCACCGTGTCTTTCAAAAAATCGTCTCAAGTCTGCTTCTTACAAGTGACTACGGTATGTACGTAGATAGGATTCAAATTATGCAGGAATATAGACCACTCAAGGGATAGTCCCAGAAGGAAGAGGATTGTAATGACAACATTCCCGGCTGAGGCTAAGGACTCATGTCAGGCTTACCGACAGCAAGTGATGCTTAATGGTTGGCTCCATGACTTGGTAACACTGAAGATTTTCCTGTTATTAGGGCATCACACAATACACCTATATCTAGTTTAACGAACACGTTACGTTCTTGGATAATCCCGCATTAAGCTAAAGATGCATTGAACGAATCCTATGTTCCCATTGATTTCTTAAGATTTAAGAACAATTTTGTGCTTAACTTTAAATCTTTCGTGCGTTAAGCGAGTTTTTGTACAATTGTTTTTGCGTAGCTGAGATTTCGTTAAGCGAGGTTGTGTTAAACAAGGTGTAGATGTATGTAAACTACAGGTCATTAGATAGTTCCTTGTAAATCCTAACAATAACTGACTTTGTGTGTTATCTGGCTGTAAATCTCACATAATTCAAGCACTCGATGACTGGCATACTTACACATTTTTTTCTCTTAATGTAGTGACAGTAGTGTTGATTTTTTCTTCCTCCTCCCCCCCTCTCTAGTTTTGTTTTCTGCTGTAATGTAGTGTCTGAAAATCTTTTGTGTTTATAGGTAATGAAACTCCTATAATACTTCTATTTGAACTTTGAACGCTCATGATGGGCCTAGATGTATGTAGGCTATTGCTTTGAGGTGATGGCTGGTGTGATACTCATGTCTATCAGTCTGCTGGTTTTGAATTATTGCTGTCAAAGGTATCTATAGTATCTAAGGTATTTAATGTATAGCCTCTAGGTATCACTTGCTGGTAAGCCATGGCATAAATCCTCATCATTGGCTAGGGTGTTGTGGTTACAGAGATTTTCATTTCTCTAGTGCTGTTTTCAAGTGATTTGTTGCCATCTATTGATCATTATTGAAATTTTAAATAATGGTTGAACAGCTAAAGAATTATGAAGATTGGTGATGTAATTGCCACATTAAGAAATATCAGACATTTATGTAAGTACCATCCAAGAATTAATGTTGTATGTGGCTTGACATTATTTGTTTCAGTATTTTATAATCTGTTTAAGTACTCCATAATAGTGTTCAATCTTATTTTGCACAATAGAACTATTTCTTTCCTCTTGGCTAATCTGAACCAAGCTTTGTTAACAGTATTCACCTTGACTTCAAAATTCACCCACTCTACATGTATTCTCGTGCCATATAACCCTTTCAACTTCAAGTTATTGGTTAACTATTGTAACAACTATATGTCATGCAACGATGCTATGCTTAATTTTGTGACAATAAAGATAAGTACAACACTTTGAAAGGGTTATAGAAATTGTAAACCTAGTTTTTTTGCATTTAGAAGTTTTCTACAATCTTAATTTCATATATTTTTTTCTTCAAAACTTTCTTAAAACAATTTGCGTATTTAAAATTCTATTAAGACTCATTTATAGCATGAAAAAATTTAATATTTGTGTGGCACTGCAGCAAAGTTTGGTAAGTAAGCAAAGGTAGTTCAGTATTTGTGATTAATAAGATAACATTTTATTTTCAGCACCAACATATCTGAACATTTCTGAAGCTGATATTTTGTGTTGAATGCCTTGTTTTGCAGGAGCCAGTGCCAGCCGCCCCATGACCGTTACTTACCCCGGGTATAATTATGGTTCCAACAATGTGGTGGGGTCCGGCACCCCAGTAAGCCAGAACACAACATTAGCCACCGCTGCTCCAGGTAGTGTGAGTGTGGTTCCTCAGCCATCCATAGCAGCGGCTGCGGCTGCTGCCGCTGCTGCTGCTGTTTCAGGTAGTGCCTATCCTGCTTATGGGAGTATGCCAGGACTGACTAGCGGGGTATATAGTGCCTATGGAGTGCCTGCTCCGGTGCCCGCCGCTCCCGTCGCCGCCCCCATGATGGGCAGTGTGGGGAGTAAGCAGGCCGAGCTGCAAGAGAGAATACTTAATTTGATGAAGGGTCCTGCTGGGGGAGTGCCCACTGGCGTTCCCCCTCCATCAGGCGTGCCCGCCCCCACGGGGGTGCCACCTCCCTCAGGGGTGCCACCCCCCAGTATGGTGCCACCTGTTTGGCCGTCGGGAATGACCAGCCACTCCAGTAAGATCACTTCCTCGGCCGTCAAAGTATCACAGTCGGGTGCCCCGGGACAAAGCACACTTTTTGCCGCATACACCCCGTGGAATCAGTGAGTTGAAAGTATAGAAAAATCATTTGACTTTTGATGAAGTTGAATATTTTTCAGATTCCACCCAAATTGTACAATTGTTAGCTGAAGTTTGATTATTGGTTTTAAGGACTCCCAAACTCTTGCGCTTAAAGTTCATATGACTGCTACTGAAGTCATGACATTGTATTTTCTTTTTGCTCATTATTGCTAAGGTTAAATAATTTCAGATGGGGGCAGTGACAAGAGAGATCACTTGGGCCTGCCCAGAATATTACATTAATTTTAGTAAGAGGTCAAAAGATTCAGTGTAATCCCAAGAATATGCAATCTATTATATGGAAAGCTATTGATAGTTTTTTCATACTTGTGTAGTACAGTACTTATCAGAATTTTGTCAATGAGCTATGGCAAGTAATAACAGTAGAATCATGCTCTGTAATAATTTTATACAGTGAATTTATTGTCGACCATAAAATCCTATGCAGTTTTAAGTTTTCATTTGATTGCTCTAGCAAGAATTTTAATTATAAGACTGACTGAAACACTTCTCCATAATGGAAGTGCTATTTCCTGTATGGTGTAGAGAAATTTTTCTTTTTTAATGTTGAGACGAAGATAGGTACTTAAAAAAAATGGCAGTCTTATCAAAATAAACTTAATTTTTGTGATGAAAGGTCGCAATTAATTTATTTTGGCTAGGGCTGTACAATTGAATGAATATGAGATGGATTTATTAACAAAAAGCAATCTTGGAAACCCGATCATTAAATGCCAACCGTTACATGAGAAGTAATTTGTCAAGACGATCTTAATGACATGGGAAGCCACGCTTGCATTTGCTATTCAGTGCTGGCCCATGCATGGAAGATCAAATTGTTCCTCTACCAATAAGTTCCCATTTCATCAAAATTTGAATAGCACAACATTACAGTATTTTTTTACTAATTCAATCGAGGCTTCATTCGATAAAGCTTTAAATTTGCAGCACATCACTGGATGCCAACAACACATCATTAAACTGTTTCACCGAAATCGAAGATTAAAAGATGTAGTAAAGACGTTTTCTGTATTGGGCAATTTTATTTCTGCAGCCAACAGTGAAAAAATTCTACATTTCTAACTCAAATTTCTTGAGATTTTGCTGCTTGAAGCTATTTCCTGGAACTGCTCAACCATTCGGTCAAGAATTTCCTCCGTGGCGCCACTGAACTCAGATGTACACACCGCCGATGGATGTTTCGTGTCATGAAGTCGTAGACCCGCTTTGAAGGACTTCTATTTTTTATTTGCGGTTTATTTGAAATTTCGTCCAAAGAGGTGTTTTTCTAGAAGAACAGAAGAAAGTAATACTTTTTGTGTTACTCCTTCACTCGTGTGAACTTTTCGTGGACTCGCAATAGTACTTGTCATATACTCAAGGACTCGAAGTTAACCCGATGCATCTTGAGTGGGTATTTGTAGAAGGGATTTTATAATTGCGTCATTGTTTCAGTGTGCGTCGTGTGTTAATGAGATGCTGCAGTCGTCCCATTTGTTCTTGAGATGCCAAAACCACTGGGGAATTCAGACAGACTTGACAGTATGCCGGTCATGCATTCAGGGGCCCAATGTGCTATCAGCTGCAGGGGTTTCTGTTTTTGGAAATCATTATGTGGGAAAAAAGTATTAAGCAAAAGTCATCCAACATTTTGCCTGTTATGGTATTTTGGAAGCACATCGAAAGGGCCCAACTTTCCTGCAGTGAGGGATGCGTCTTGAAAGCAGTGCATTGTTTGGTGAGTGTGATGAGGAAACCAACTAAGTATTCATCACCTTGCCGCACTCATTAATCGGTTGCCTGCATATCTCTCAATGCGTTACATGAGAGCATGTCAGCGTGTCGGTCTACTTAAACTAGCACCAGCATTTCCGTCTCTAGCTATTGCAACTTTTTTCCCTTTTCAATTCTGCGTAGTGGTGTGACATGAAAGTGATGCATCAATTTCACAACGTGGGAAAGTTGGCATTGTCTTTCAGCACCTAAGAAATGGTCTGAAGGTTGAATCATGCACCAGGAAACCTTGTGTTGGTATTCTTTTTTCAACCTTTTGTAGTGTGGTGTAGACAATTTCTAGTCTTCACGGCAAGCATCCACACACACACACACACACACACACACACACATACACACACACACACACACACAAGTGGGAACTCCGTAGTGTAGCGGTTAGCACACGCTGCTCACAACCGAGAAGTCCCGGGTTCGATCCCCGGGCGGAGCGAAGACAGACGGGTGGTCTTCTTAAGACCCGAGCCCCTGTCCACCCAGCAGTGAATGGGTACCAGGTGTTAGGCGGGGGTTTGTGATCCGCCTCCCGGGGTGGTGGCTTCAGCCGACACTAAGCACTAAGGATGAATGATAAAATAAATGTTGATATGGAGACGGGGCCATACGAGCATTGCTCAGGCCCTGTAAATTACAACTAGATGAATACACACACACACACACACACATCCACACCTACAGGAGTGAAGGATTTTTGCCCTCGGCTCCTACCATGATTCTAAGGTCACAACTCTTAAGGAAGAACAAACAGCAACCAACCTGTTGGTCCTTACGAGGGCTCTCTGCCTACATGCCGTACCTATTGTGCCAGGTGATCAAGGGTTGCAACACTAAAGGAGACGATACCATACTGTCTCCGTAAGGCCGGGAAATCAAATCCACGTCCTTTTGCACCTCGCACATCTCTTGGTTGTGAGACGAGTGTGCTAACAACACCACCACCATATATATACTGTATATATATGATACAGTATATACATATGCTGCACACACTTTGCCAATGTATCTATTGGTGTATCATTTTAGTTTTTATCTTTTTTTGCAGAACATTTTTCTTTTTGTATAATGCCATTTTTCTTCTAGAGCAAACAACATTTGCTAGGTATTTTATTTGTTTGTTATGTATTAGTCAATACTCAATGTGAAAAGTATTGTAATATTTAGGGATCTTAATATATTTGTAGAAGAATGTCAGTGTTGAGTGTAAATTGGTTCCCTGGAAGACATTAATGATATTAAAGCAGTTGTTGAACAAAGCCAGGCTGACATCGTTGCTTTACTTTATGTATATGGAAATAGGAAGACAATTTAGTGGAATTTTTTCAATGATTCTGATAAATTATGTCTTACTATTCATCAGCTATATCTTAAGAGTATTTAGAGTGTGTTTCCATTAAGTCAGGCTAAATGGACATTGAACATGTTATTGCTGTATACCTATCAATTAATTTGCCTGTGGCTCCTCAGCATCATGTCAGTTCACCAATTTATACTCTTCACTGATTCTACAGTAAAACCCTTCGTACAGTAAACCTGGTTTTATTGACCATTGTTCTCAAACATGTGTGGTTAATTTAAATTATTCAGCATATAATTTTGTAATAGGGACATTATATGATAAGGGAAAGCGAAAAACAAAGATTTGAAGTTAGCATTGTCGTAGGCTGGGACTACTGATGTCAGATGAGAACTATGAACAAATTGTGGGAAGAAAAAGCTGTTGTATATTTGTTTTTAGAATGCTGATAAATTTAGATAGGATGCCTAGAAAAGTGCTTTGATGGTTACTGCCAATGTAAGGATAGATAAGTGGCTGGTAAAGGTGATGAAGAAGTTAGCCAGTGGCTCAAAAAACGTGTGAGCATATGTGTCTGGTTTGGTGTAGTAAGTATAGAGTCGGACATTAATAAGTAATTGATAAATTAATAAAGGATCGACGCCAAGTCTGGCTCATTTATTATTTTACTAGTATCTTTTACTTTAACTTTATCCAATTTTCATTGTTTACAATTTAAAACCTGTTATCGATACGGAGCAAACAGATGAAAGAGGGGGACAGACACTGGAATGAGCAGAGGTGCAGGTGTGAACTTGTAGCCACTGGACCAAGTGTCAAGATTATTAGATAACTTTTAATGTACATATTTATTCATTGTCAGGTGTCTTTATCAAGCATAATACTCGTGATCGTCGGCTATCACCCTTCCGGTGGGAAGCTTAGAGCTCAAAGTACCGATATATGGGTAGGCTTGGACCTTCACATACCCCATCTTGCTTACAAGGAGATCGGTGACTTCGCTTTTATCAGTGAAAAAAATCCTCACTTAACGGAGTTTTGTCACAACGTTGATGATAAGAAAAATAATAAAATTAAAATATAGATAGTATAGTGTACGAAAATCATATTATAAGCGTACAATATGCGATGCCGTACGAAATCCCTCAAGCCCCGTCCACACTACCACTCACCACCGTCGGCGCTTCCCGTTGAACAGTGTTCGTCACTCAAAAGTGGCAGTGTGGACACGATGCCGACGAGCAAAATGTAACCGTCGGCATTGCCCGCCAACATTCAGCAGGTTTTAAGCCCCGTCCACACTACCACTCACCACCGTCGGTGCTTGCCGTCGGTGCTTGCCGACGGGAAGCGCCGTTGCCAGGGTTGTGTCCACACGAACGGTTTTGTTCGGCGGTCAGTGCGCTTCCTGATTTCAAAGTGAGAGTCATGTTTTCTGCATATCGTGTACTCTCACTCGAGTTTATGAAATAACCACAGGAGGTTTAGAAAAACTGACCCAACTATCATCTTCATGACACATTTCTGCATATCATAAGCAAGAAAAATATACGCAAACCTTTTTGTGTATTCTAAAAAATATAGCAAAAAGAAATAGTGTATAAACATTTTTCTCACTTTTTTGTCTTCAACTCGCTGCAATTTCCCGACCATTTCTCCCATTTAATTTTTGATCACATATTCGTAATCAGCTGACTTTCTTGGTTCTGATGATATACGGTACATAGCAATGCAAAAATATCTAGATAGTGAAAACTGCCGATATCTTGAAGCATGTGTTTGGCGCTGACCCGTGAGTGACGGGCATGCCCGCCCAATATTAAATCTGCTGAATGTTGGCGGGCAGCGCCGACAGTTAAATTTTGCTCGTCGGCATCGTTTCCACACTGCCACTTTTGAGTGACGAACACTGTTCGACAGCAAGCGCCGACGGTGGTGAGTGGTAGTGTGGACGGGGCTTATGGACCCTACCCATAACTACGTCACGGTTTGTTTACATCGGTGCATTGTGGGGATAAGGCGGGGTCGCCGCGGGTGGACCTACGAAGGGAAAAGTACGGCGATGGAAGAATTTCGAGTTATTTTGCGCGAAATTGATATTCCAGGTGCTATATTACTGTGCTCTGTTCTCGCTGACAACACTATAAAGAAGACCTGAGGTAATGGCTGATGTGCAGAGGCTTCTAAACCAAGAAAACAGAGTCATAACAGAGCCTCGTCAAATGGGAAGCAACTGGTGGGTACGTAATGTGTCCCTACCACTTGCTTACTTCTTAATGAGACTGCTGTGACTGTTTTCCTGGTTTAGAAGCCTTTGCACATCAACCATCACCTCAGGTCTTCTCTGTTGTCAGCGAGCACGGAAATATAGCACCTGGAATATCAATTTCGCCCAAAACAACTCGAAAAATTTTCATCGTCGTAATCTTCTCTTTGTAGGTTGTACATATTCATGGTTATGATAGTATTAAAATACCTTATTAATTGAGTTCCTTTTGTTGTCTTTCCTCATAATAAGTAGTGGTACATCATGGTTTAAGTGTTACTTGACGAGCCAATGAATACTCTTGGTTACCGGTCATTTCGCCCACATGTAAGAGTCAATTCGCCCACACGATCCATGTCATGGAGTCATGTAACTATATCTTCCTCTGGCAGAAATGGAATGAACCACCAGTAACCTTGGGCGAAATGACGGTAAATTTCTAGTGTTTGCCCATACTCTCCCACTTCCCCCAAACAAGTTTGGGGACCGGTGGGAATGCGGGGTTTTCGGTTGGGGAACAAATTATGCGTCAGAAACACGTAATTAAAGAGTTGTGTAGGGGGGGTAAAATTCCCTAGATCTAGGGTAATTTCCTTATATCGAGAAAATTGCCTAACCAAAATAAACCTAACCTAACCAAAATTAACCTACCCTAGCAGGGGGCTTGACCCACCGATAACCTAACCTAACCTAACCTAATCATATCTAACCTAAACTATCCAAATCCAACCTACCCTAACCTAACCTAAACAAAACTAACCTAGATAACCTCCTAGCGGGGGTTGGGGGGGTTCTCGACACACTAAACAAATATAACCTAGCCTCCTAGCTCCTAGACTCCATAGTGTGGCGAAATGACCGGATACCATACTCTTGAGTCTATACCAACATCAACCTTTGCTTTGATTTATCTTATTACTCCTTCCATAAACAAGTTGCATAACCACGGTGACATTACCCATCGTGTGGGCGAATTGACTCTTACATGTGGGCGAAATGACCGGTAACCAATGGTATTCATTGGCTCGTCAAGTAACACTTAAACCATGATGTACCACTACTTATTATGAGGAAAGACAACAAAAGGAACTCAATTAATAAGGTATTTTAATACTATCATAACCATGAATATGTACAACCTACAAAGAGAAGACTACGACGATGAAAATTTTTAGAGTTGTTTTGGTCGAAATTGATATTCCAGGTGCTGTATTCCGTGCTCGCTGACAACATAGAGAAGACCTGAGGTGATGGTTGATGTGCAAAGGCTACTAAACCAGGAAAACAGTCACAGCAGTCTCATTAAGAAGTAAGCAAGTGATAGGGACACATTACGTACCTACCAGTTGCTTACCTTTTGACGAGGCTGTTATGACTCTGTTTTCTTGGTTTAGAAGCCTCTGCACATCAGCCATTACCTCAGGTCTTCTCTATAGTGTTCTCAGGGAGAACAGAGCACAGTAATATAGCACCTGGAATATCAATTTCGCGCAAAATAACTCTAAATTCTTCCATCGCCGTAGTTTTCCCCCCGCGGCGACCCCGCCTTAACCCCACAATGCACCGATGTAAACAAACCGTGACGTAGTTATGTCTGGGGCCCATTGGGCGGGCATGCCCGTCACTCACGGGTCAGCGCCAAACACATGCTTCAAGTTATCGGCAGTTTTCACCATCTAGATATTTTGGTATTGCTATGTACCGTATACCATCAGAACCAAGTAAGTCAGCTGATTACGAATATGTGATCAAAAATTAAAATGGAGAAATAGTTGAGAAATTGTAGCGAGTTGAAGACAAAAAAGTGAGAAAAATGTGTGTACATTATTTCTTTTTGCTATATTTTTTAGAATACACAAAAAGGTTTTCGTATATTTTTCTTGCTTATGATATGCAGAAATGTATCATGAAGATGATAGTTGGGTCAGTTTTTCTAAACCTGTGGTTATTTCATAATCTCGGCTGAGAGTACACGATATGCAGAAAACATAACTCACTTTGAAATCAGAAAGCGCACTGACCGCCGAGCAAAACCGTTCGTGTGGACACAACACTGGCATCGGTGCTTGCCGTCGGCAAGCGCCGACGGTGGTGAGTGGTAGTGTCGACGGGGCTTAATAAGACTGCCCTGAACCATTTTTGCCTTTCAAAATTTATTCCTTGGTGTTTCTCTCATTACAATGAGCGCCAAACATGCACTGTGCACCCGTAATGTCTGTGGATGCAAAAAGCAGAAAAGGTTTAACATAATATAACATTTGAAGTGTTGAGAAGATTCAATGACGGACAGCGATACAACTCTCTTCAGGGATTTCTTGCATCACTTCCACCCTCACTGTGTGTGCTGATGTGACCCAGCTGCTGCTCTGCCCTGCAAGGCGGCAATAATCTTGATCAAAACGCACACTCGACCTTACCCATCGCCATCACTAATGGTGAGGGAAAAGCCGTCACTTAGCCGTGTCGCAGTAGCTAGAGTACCTTGAATAATAGAGTAGCGACAACTCTACTTATGGGCGCCATCTTGGTGCCAGGGCCTCTTCGTTCACTCTAGACCCGGGGAAGTTCTCAAGGCATGACCCCGCAGTATATCATGTTATACATGTATAAAGGATATACTGTTATCTTCGGAAATGTTTGTTCTGTAAGATTATCACATAAAACACAGTAAAACACATTAAATAAAGGTCATTATGAGACTGAAGAAATATGCATTCACTTAAACTCGTCATGTAAAACTTTGTGGGACAACTTATAGCATGGACTATATCAATAGAAGCAGAATTTTATCTGCTTTCCATTGATATGCGTATTTCATTTTCTGATAAATGCAGTATTACCATGCAGAAATTAGCGTTAACTAAATAAATCGCCGCTGCGGCCGCTCTCTCTCTCTCTCTCTCTCTCTCTCTCAGTGAAAGATATGAGAGAGAGAGAGAGAGTAACCAAAAACCTTTTTCTAATTCTCTCTCCCTCTCTTCCTTTACCCTCTCTCTCTCCCTCTCTTTTCCTTTACCCTCTCTCTCTCCCTCTCTTTTCTTTTACCCTCTCTCTCCCTCTCTTTTCCTTTACCCTCTCTCTCCCTCTCTTTTCCTTTTATGAGAGAGTTACCAAAACACTTTTTCTACTTATATATATATATATATATATAATATATATTATATTATATATATATATATATATATATATATATATATATATATATTATATATATATATATATATATAATAATATATATATAATATATATATATATATATATTATAAAATATATATATATATATATAAGTAGAAAAAGTATTTTGGTAACTCTCTCAATGGGATCGTTTCTTCATCGTCCCCAGCGACGCCCCTCACTCTGCTTGCACCCTCAGTTTCAAGAAATGCCTCCAACGACAAGTCGGCAAGGTTACATTCCGTACCCGCGCCGATCGGTCCTGCCTGGTGATAGTTGACACTGAAGCCCAATTAAGCTCATGCAATGCTCGATCTTAAAGACCTGGACGGCAACCCATTCTACATCATGCCCGACAATAATCTTAACACCTGTACCGGAACTGTTTCCTTCCACCCGCATGCTTGCCCAGTCGATGACAAAGAATGGTCCAACTGCGCAAAACCCCTCCTCGACCTTTTGGAAGAGGATTATGATGCCACCGCAGTTTACTGCTACACCATCCCACCCCGGGGCCGCCGAAAGTACCCTACCAACATTGCCAAAGTCACCTTCAAAAGGCAAACGCTCCCTGCTAGCATTTATGTTGGCGGGGAACACTTGCCAGTTAAACCTTACCGCCCTAATCCTCGCCAATGCCAGACATGCTGGCGTTTTGGCCACCCTGCCAAGCACTGCCAATCCTCTGCCCGCTGCTCTTTTTGTGTTCAACCTGGCCATGCTCGTTCCTCATGTCCTGCTACGTTGCCCACATGTGCTAACTGTGGTGGTTTCCACAACGTTTTCTTCAGAGGTTGTCCTATCTACCACTTCTAATCAGAAGTGGCATCCATCAGATTTGAGAAGGGCTTAACTCTGAGAGAAGCCCGCCAAGAAGCTCGCCGCCTAGGCTTTTCGCCTACCCCCGTCTCCCAGCTTATTTCCAATCCCACTCTTCCGAATCCCCCTACTACAACCTCTCCTACCCTCTCTTTCCCTGTTCCTCCTCCTCCCACTCGTCCTTCCTTTGCTCATCCTGCTGCCCCCTTCCTCTCGATAAATAACTCCTTTGCCGTCCTCAATTCTGATACTCCGACCTCTACCCCTTCCTCGATCCCCACACCCCTTCCTCAACGCACCCCTCGGCCTCCTCTTGTCAGACAACCTAAACGTCCTCCCCCTTCCTCCCCCCCCTGGACCTCCCACTACCTCTCTCCCCTCCTCAGCTCCTCACTCCCCACTTTCTACATCTCCTACTAAGAAACCCTGTGCCTCCCAGGTCTCCCGTCCTAACTCCAGCTGAGACCATGGCTATGATCGAAGAGTATGTCGCTCGAGACATGACCCCTCTGCCCTCTTCACCAACCGCCTCATTATCCCCACCTTAAGAACATAAGAAAATAAGGAAGCTACAAGAGGCCGCGAGGCCTACACGTGGTAGTTCCTGTCATCTAACACTACCTACATCCACCTTTCATCCCCATCCATGAACCTATCCAGCCCCTCTTTAAAGCTCCCTAATGACTCCGCACTAACTACCTGTCTACTGAGACCATTCCATTCATTCACCACCCTATTTGTGAACCAGTTTTTCCCTATTTCCTTTCTAAATCTACGCTTTTCCAGCTTGAATCCGTTACTTCTTGTTTTACCCTGGTTAAAAGCCGTAAGAACTTTTCCTACCTCTCCTTTATTAAATCCCTTTATCCACTTAAAAACTTCTATCAGATCGCCCCTTACTCTGCGTCTCGAGTGAGTGTAATTTTAATAACTTCAATCTCTTCTCATAACTAAAGTTACGTATCCCTTGTATCATTTTGGTCATCCTTCTCTGCACTGTTTCTAACAAGGCTATATCCATCCTGTAATGTGGAGACCAAAACTGAACCGCATAGTCGATCTAGGTGAGGCCTGACTAGAGCCAGATAAAGCTTTAGAATAACTTCCGCACTTCTACTTTTAACACTTCTGGTAATGAATCCTAATACTCTATTAGCTCTATTTCTGACCTCAATACATTGTTTCCTAGGTCGGAGGTCTGGGCTCACCCTCACTCCAAGATCTTTTTCACCTTCTGATCTTATCAGCGATACATTGCTTATGGTGTATCTATTACCAGGGTTTTTTCTACCAACATTCATAACGCTGCACTTATCAATATTAAATTCCATCTGCCATCTGACTGCCCACTCGTTAAGTTTATCTAAGTCTCCCTGCAATATGTTTACATCAGACTGTGATCCAATAATCCTACCTAACTTAGTATCATCAGCAAACTTGCTGATATCACTGCTAATCCCACTATCCAAGTCGTTGATGTAAATCAAAAATAGTAATGGACCCAAAACAGACCCTTGTGGAACTCCACTTGTCACCAGTCCCCATTCAGATTTAGAACCATTAATGTAACCCTTTGTTGCCTATTACTTAGCCAAGCTTTGATCCAATGAAGAACCTTCCCATCTAGTCCATGAGCCTTAACCTTATATAAGAGTCGCTCGTGTGGTACTTTGTCAAATGCCTTACTGAAGTCCAGATATATTATATCATAATCCTTATCATTATCTGCCGTCTCATAAACTTTCCTATAAAAACTCAATAAATTGGTGAGACATGATCGACCTACCTTTGGTGAATTCATGTTGTGAATCATTGATCAAACTATGTTTATCTAAGTGCTCTCTAATGTTTTTTGCAATAATAGATTCCAATAATTTACCCACCACTGACATTAAACTTACGGGTCGATAATTTGACTTTAGTCCTCTGTCTCCCTTCTTAAATATGGGAACAACATTTCCTTTCCTCCACAATAATGGCACATCGCCTATCTCAACCGATTTCCTAAAAATGTGCACTAACGACTCGCTAACAACCTCTTTGCATTCCTTTAATACCCTGGGATACACTTCATCTGGTCCTGGCGATTTAAAATTCTTCATTTTATCTATACCCTCTTCCACCATTTCCCTAGTTATCACCATATCTTTGAGTTTCTCCTCATCGCTTCCTTTGAACATCTGTTCACTATCAGGTATCGTCTGTGTATCCTCCTCTGTAAAAACACTTCAGAAATAGTCATTTAGACTTTTACACATATCCTCATCCGTATTTAAGACCTCACCCTGTCCTGACCTTAACGGCCCCACTAATTCCCTTGTCTTGGTTTTATATAC
Organism: Chionoecetes opilio; assembly: GCA_016584305.1. Lineage (NCBI taxonomy): Eukaryota > Metazoa > Arthropoda > Malacostraca > Decapoda > Majidae > Chionoecetes > Chionoecetes opilio. Next base: position 205,147 of record JACEEZ010021552.1, on the reverse strand, counting down.
CTGATAGAACCCCTTTGGGTAATTTTTCGCCTGTCCTTCTACTTTAATCTCATAATTGTTCTTAGCAACTCGAGTTAATTTCTTCACCGTCCTTGCCATCACGTTATACTGTTCTTTGCTTATCAATCCTGCCTTGAACCTTAAGTAACTGTTTCGTTTTACTCCAATGTTGGGTTTTAAATTAGTGGTCATCCATTTTGGATCACTCTTTCTGGACCTTATTTCCCTATAAGGAATATTTCTTTTCTGTCCGTCAATTATATTCCTTACAAATAAGGTATAATCCTCCTCAGCTCTGACCTCACTTCCATGTCTAACCGCTCTAATTACCTCCTCAGCCCCGACCTCACTTCCATGTCTAATCGCTCTAATTACCTCCAGGTGTCTTCCTAATCCTTCATAATTGGTCTTTCCAGCTGTCATCGCCCTATCTGTACCCTGGGAAAATTTCTTCCCCTCCATCCCACACCTCTTATTAATAACCTCCAGGTGTCTTCTTAATCCTGCATAATTGGCCTTTCTGAAATTAGGTATTCTATGTTTATTGCAACTTAATTTTCCAATTTTCCATTTTAAGCTAAATCTGATTTCATAATGGTCGCTATTATCTAACTTTCCCCCGACCTCCACATCTGTAACTAAATCGTCACTATTTGTCAGCAATAGATCTAGAATATTATCTCCTCTAGTAGGCTCCTTGATTGCTTGACTTAGGAAGTTATCCTGGATTATATTTAACAATTCATCTGCGTCGTTGTCACCTATGATTAAATCCCAGTCTATATTCCTAAGATTAAAATCTCCCACCACGCATAGTCGATTATATCTGCAGGCCTTGTTTATTTTTTCCCAAGGAGGAGCTGAATCCTCTTTACATAAGTTTGGAGGCCTATACACTACACCCAAAACCATTTTCTCAGTTCCCTCCGTAACCTCTACCCATATAGACTCTATGCTGTCATCTGTTTTTATAACATTATTGAAACAACACTGCAATGCATCTCTTGCATAAAGCGCAACTCCTCCACCTCGCCTGCCAACTCTGTCCTTGTGAAATAACTTATACCCAGCTATCTCGACTTCCGGATCAAACACCTTTCCTGACATATCCAACCATGTTTCTGTTAATGCTATTATATCAAAATCCTCTACACTATTTATTCCTCTCAGGAAATCTATCTTGTTTAAAATACTCCTACAGTTTGTATAGTAGACCTTCAAGCATCTCCTCTTATTTTTGTCCATTTTCCCTTTATCTTTAACTAAACCCCTCCTCTTTCTCTTCTTATGAATCACTTTAGTTCCCTGCCTTCTGAAACTCCTCCTAGTGTCGCAAGTTTCCCTTACCCCGACCCCAGTGTCTACTCCCCGGTTCTTCTACAGAAGGAAGAGACCTTCTGTCTCAATCCTTACAGTCTCAGCTGAGATACATCCTATTCCCTCCCATCTTCCGCCTACCCCTCTTCCTCCTGACTCCCAACATTCCCCCTCTTCCTCTCCTTCTCCATCTTTCTCCCCACTCCACCCTACTTCCTTTCCCTCTGATCACCCTATGTCCTCCTCCCCATCTTCTACTTCCTCTGCCCGCCCTACTGTCACGTCTGTTCTTACTTTACCCCTCCCTCCTGGCTATACGCTCTACTTCCTTTTGTCTTAACAATCTCCATCCCTGACCCCTCACACCCCTGACCCTACTAACTGTCCTTCACCTACTTCGTCCGATCCCCCACCCGATACCCCGGACCCTACTGACCCCTATACGCCTGACGCCCCTGAACCTCCTGACTCCTCTATAGCTCTACTGCCGCTACCATTCCAACCCTCATCACCCGTTGACCTCTACACAATGTCTGTTCTCCAATGGAACATTCGCGGCTTCCGCTCCCACAGACAAGACCTTCGTCTCCTGATTTCCTGCTATGAACCGCAAGTTATCTGCCTCCAAGAAACTTTCCTTACTCAACCCCCTGTTTAAAGTAATCGTCCAGGGGCCAGATGCTGAGAGTGAGCTAGGGCGCCTGTGGTAAGGCGAAACGCCCTCCCACCGCAATGCTCAGTCGAGATTGCTGCCTTAGTGGCACCGCTAAAGGCGCTGAAAACTAAGGCATGGTCAGACCCTGACTTAGTGAGCTGCTGTGGGCCTTTGACAGACATTCATCTTCTGTTTATAAAGCAAATACAGCCTTGTTTCAGTTCCTACAACGTAACAATTGGTGTTTACATATTAATAGTGTTGCAAGGTGTGTATGAATTGATCGTGCAAGACTAATGCGGCATTATAGGGTGTTATATGCTGGTGATAAGAAATGTTGTGTTGTGTGTTGGTTAGGGGCGGGCGGCGGGCGGCGGGCGGCAGGTGCTCCGCCCGCACTAAAATATTGTACTATTATACGGTATTATCATACTACCAGATGATATTTAGGACAGCTGAACCTACCATCATCTTCACGAGACATTAGTGCATATCATGAATGTATAAAAATTGCAGTAAACTATACCTATAATAAGATAACGAGAGCAAAATGAAATCGTGTATAAACTTTTTTTTCACCTTTTTTTATTCATCTTCTCCTTATTCCTGGAATGTTGCTTGCATTAAATTTTCACTCACTGTCCCGGAATCGGCATACCCTAACGATTATCATGGTGTATGGCACGTCCCAATGCAAAAATATATAAGTGGTCAAAACCTGCGTTGAACGTCAAACTTGTGATGAAACAGCTTTTGGCGGGGGAGAGCGGTGTATCCTTGCCATAAGTGCTTGGTTAGGGAGGGAGGGACAACATTCCTTGCTTCAGCAGAGACGTGTTCAAGCCTTGTGATTGGTCGAAGCTGCCTAAGCAGCGCTCAGATAGGCAACGTGATTGGCTAGTAGGATTCTCGGACCACGCCCACGCCATAGGCTTTGGAGGTGTAAGGCAGTGCAAAAGCGCCTGAACTTTCGACTGTACATGGGCTTTAGTCGGTGCCTTAGCCGGGCCGTTACAAAAGCGCCTGAAGACGGGTAAGGCGCTCTTTTCGCCTTACCTCTATGGCACTTCTCAGCATCTCCCCCCAGACCATTTCATCATTCCTGATTTAATGACTGATCTTTAATGATCATTAATATGATTCCATAATTTATAAAGCTTAGGTTGGGTTAGGTTAAATTGAATAACTTAATAAGTCAAATCTTAAATAAAACAAACAGATTATAGCTCAGCGATCACGTAGGCTCCACCCCCATATGTGATGTCACGAGCTTGTGTAATGCCCATTATTCGGGAAATAGTAGGAACAATTATTATTATGAAATTCCGCGCTATGTCTTGTCAGTAGTTAATTTTTTTTTCTCTTTGTTCAGGATGACTCATCGTATTTCTACCTTTCCGCCATCTTCTCTCAACATTTGGCCATCCTAGACGCCATTATGTTCTATCTTCTTTCGTGGTTTCACCCGTCACTTTTTTTCTTCCTTCCTTCCATTCCCTCCCTCACATGCCGTATGCGAGTCCAAATTCTTGGGATAATTATTCTGCGATCAGTGATAACTAATGATGTCAGTTCTTTTTATCTTTCCCCAGTTATCTGGTCAGACCAAGAAACTCTCCCAGAATCTTACCGTCTTTCAAAATAATCCCTATCGTTATCGGTTATGGTCATATATGGGCGTTGTAGTAAGGATCCACGCTAAAATGAAAGCTCACCAAAATTCTACGTAAGATTTCAATACCTCTTCACTCTGAAATAGGTGTTCGGAATGTCGATATTACATATAAAACCAACCTTCGTGGGTATTAGACTAAAGACATTAAATTCTCTTATATCAAAGTAGCCAGTTTGTATTAAGGCGGCCTTCGGGGGTACGCGAGCTTTCATTACTTAAATAGTTATTTCGGGATTATAAGCTTTTCATTTGTGGTCACGGCGACACCATTCAAACGATTTCCCTTTGGTGCGGGTGGACCATAACGCCCAGACGGGCAGTCTCCATCCATCTCTCGCTCAGGTAAGTCGCTGACCAGTGCTCCTGTTTCCCCCCCCCCTTTTCCTTGTTATCATTATTGTCATCTATATTTTCAAATATGGGTATCTATGTTTAGTGTACGCTAACGTACAGGAGGTGTACCCATCCTTATAAGTATTATTAATGGAGTCTCCATCCATCTCTCGCTCAGGGAGAGGCTTCAGCGGGAGGCGTCCCTCGCCTTCCTCTCAAGAACACATGGTCATTGTGTATCCACACATCCAACTCCTTATTCTCACATTCTCTTTCCTATATATAGATATTCAAGGTATACCTATAGTGCTCAGTCGATGGGTATATAGGTGGTAATTCTAAGAATGATTCTGTAAGGGAAATTATGCTCTATTGTAGCTTGCCCGTTCCAGATTAGAGTTTATGTATGTGTCTACGGTCTCAAATAGAAATAATGTTTCATGGCGAATAAATAGGATATCATTTGCAAATAGAGTTCTTGTGTTATTATAAAAACCCAGGTGATTATTCTGTATTAGGATAATAATTCCCCACACTTCCAAAAGAGTTCCGCCTTTACTAGGTATAACCCCTCGTACCAACCACGACTACCAAGATCAATCTAATATTAATATTAATCTAACGTGCCCCGGGAGTAATCATAGTGAAATACTCGCCAGGGCTGGTGGCAGCTAATCCCTAACCTAAACCTTATTATCCTTCCCCTTAAGTATACCCCTCTTGTTCAGTACTCTCCGTAGTGAGAAGTGGTCAAACTACAATCATATAGTGAAGTCAGAAGACTAAGTTAAATCCTTCATTCAAGTTGTAATCATTTATCAAATCATCCCCAAATAATATCATTCAAGTAACGTTGACCAGTCATAAATACCCCAGACCAGTTACCCCAAATTTCTGTCATGACACTGGTGGCAGCGGTGGGATATTATTTCCTAAAAATAACAGCAACAGAATCACACCTGGGAAAATAAATAGCAAGATAGTCAAATTTCAGTAAATTTTCATATAGAAATCGATCATTATAGTAGGCTTATTAGATCTCTCCCCCTATAAACCAAACACAATACATACATGAACCATGACCATGTGAGCGTGAGTTGTAAGAAGCAAGCCGTAGCCGCCGCATCTAGCCGTCAACTCCGCCAGCCTGGACAGCCAGCCAGCCGTCACGCCTAGCCGACACAGCCAGCCGCACGCCGCCGCGCCCTTCGCCGCGCCCTTAGAGCCTGTCGCGCGCCTCGATGCCCGCTCGCCTCAACTCGGCCACCCTTCTCATCGCCACGCGCCTAGCAGCGACGCTCACCTCAGAGTCCGCCGCCCATCACAGTCCGCCGCCCTTGTTAGCCAGCCGCCGTAGCCGCTGTTCCTGTAGCCGCCATCAACACGCCTCGACACTACCACCATGGCAAAGAAAGGACGTGAAGCCGCATCGGGAGGGAAGTCCTGGATCTCTCTCAGCCTTCCCACTGACGTCGTCATGAGTTACGCAAATAACCCCAGCGCTAAGAATATCTACATCATCGCTGCCGTGAGCGACATCGTGGACGCCACCTCCAAGAATGGAAACACAGACTCAAGCAAGGATACGCTCTTAGTCTCCAAGATCCTAGAGGAGTTTCCAGACAAGAAAATGGTTACCTTCTCGGTTGTCCCGTCGCCCAAGGTAGCCGAGTCATACAACGCCATATTATCCATCCACCGGCTGACCAAGGACGCCAGCGACGTTTGCTGCATCGATAGCAAGGAGCTCGACGACATCTGTTTCCGCACTCTCAAGCTTCAAAACCCGACCTACGGAGACCTCCTCGAAGACTAATCCAGGAGTGTTCAGTGCAGTGTTAGTTATGAATTAGTTAAATGTTAGAAAATCGAGGATGAATTATTTTGAACATGAACATTGAAAATTTATTTTATGAACGTTGAAATTTTTATTTTATGAACTTGAAAGTTTAATACCTACTCTGGTTAGGGTAGTTGTAGCGTCACCCGGTTATTACTCTTGTGGAAATCAAATAGAAAAGTGGTAAATGTAAAACATTGACAAGGATTCAAAACAAATTGAGGGTCAGTATGTTCGTAATATATCCTGGTAAGAGGTTGATTGGGATACCAGTCTCAGGTGAATTTCATAACAGACTCAGTCTGGTTCGGTGAGTCTTCAAGGTATTTTAATTCAAGTTACAATCAACACGACCAGGTATATTCAGGTGAGATTAAGCGAAAAGTGTTCAATGTAACTTAGTGAGTCAAAGGTGAGTGTAGTGTCAGACTAGATGAAGCAATTTGGTCTAGGAGATTTCTCATGTCTAGAAGTCGGAGCGTCTGATTCTCACGGGCGAAGCCTGGTTCAGTGGGAGGAGTATTTTAATTCGAGATAGTAGTACTACGCTTCTCACCTTACAGTCAACCAGCTTGCGGTGTGGCGAATATTTCAGGACTTGTTGGGCTCTTATCATTTACCAGAGGCAAGCCGGCGTGCGCCTCTGGGATATCTCCCTGCACCGAGAATTGTGGCACTGAGTCAAGGTTGACGGCCGCGTCATTACCCAGGTTTCAGGTTGACTGGGATATTTCCTTTCATTGGATTTTCGTGTAATCTAAACACAAACAGACCCCCCGTTTTCAAAGAACAGAAGAATTTCCATTAAATTCACTCTAAATTCGTCTCATACACACTTCCTCTTGACGCAGTTTTAAAAACGGAAACCTGATCCGTAAGTATTTACTTTGATATCATAGAATTTAATTTTTCCGGAGAATAGACGCGTGTAATGCCCATTATTCGGGAAATAGTAGGAACAATTATTATTATGAAATTCCGCGCTATGTCTTGTCAGTAGTTAATTTTTTTTTCTCTTTGTTCAGGATGACTCATCGTATTTCTACCTTTCCGCCATCTTCTCTCAACATTTGGCCATCCTAGACGCCATTATGTTCTATCTTCTTTCGTGGTTTCACCCGTCACTTTTTTTCTTCCTTCCTTCCATTCCCTCCCTCACATGCCGTATGCGAGTCCAAATTCGTGGGATAATTATTCTGCGATCAGTGATAACTAATGATGTCAGTTCTTTTTATCTTTCCCCAGTTATCTGGTCAGACCAAGAAACTCTCCCAGAATCTTACCGTCTTTCAAAATAATCTCTATCGTTATCGGTTATGGTCATATATGGGCGTTGTAGTAAGGATCCACGCTAAAATGAAAGCTCACCAAAATTCTACGTAAGATTTCAATACCTCTTCACTCTGAAATAGGTGTTCGGAATGTCGATATTACATATAAAACCAACCTTCGTGGGTATTAGACTAAAGACATTAAATTCTCTTATATCAAAGTAGCCAGTTTGTATTAAGGCGGCCTCTTCGGGGGTACGCGAGCTTTCATTACTTAAATAGTTATTTCGGGATTATAAGCTTTTCATTTGTGGTCACGGCGACACCATTCAAACGATTTCCCTTTGGTGCGGGTGGACCATAACGCCCAGACGGGCAGTCTCCATCCATCTCTCGCTCAGGTAAGTCGCTGACCAGTGCTCCTGTTTCCCCCCCCCCTTTTCCTTGTTATCATTATTGTCATCTATATTTTCAAATATGGGTATCTATGTTTAGTGTACGCTAACGTACAGGAGGTGTACCCATCCTTATAAGTATTATTAATGGAGTCTCCATCCATCTCTCGCTCAGGGAGAGGCTTCAGCGGGAGGCGTCCCTCGCCTTCCTCTCAAGAACACATGGTCATTGTGTATCCACACATCCAACTCCTTATTCTCACATTCTCTTTCCTATATATAGATATTCAAGGTATACCTATAGTGCTCAGTCGATGGGTATATAAGTGGTAATTCTAAGAATGATTCTGTAAGGGAAATTATGCTCTATTGTAGCTTGCCCGTTCCAGATTAGAGTTTGTGGATGTGTCTACGATCTCAAACAGCAATAATGTTTCATGGCGAATAAATAGGAGGTTGTTTCAAATATAGTTCTTGTGTTATTATAAAAACCCAGGTGATTATTCTGAGTTAGGAAAATAATTCCCCACACTTCCAAGAGAGTCCAAGCCTTGTTTCGGTATAACCCCTCGTACCAACCCCGACTACCAAGATCAATCTAGTATTAATATTAATCTAACGTGCCCCGGGAGTAATCATAGCGAAATACTCGCCAGGGCTGGTGGCAGCTAATCCCTAACCTAAACCTTATTATCCTTCCCCTTAAGTATACCCCCTTGTTCAGTACTCTCCGTAGTGAGAAGTGGTCGCACTACAATCAGATAGTGAAGTCAGAAGACTAATTTAAATCCTTCATTCAAGTAGTAATCTTTTATCAAATCATCCCCAAATAATATCATTCAAGTAACGTTGACCAGTCATAAATACCCCAGACCAGTTACCCCAAATTTCCATCATGACACTTGGACACGGTGATTGGCTCGACATCCCGGCCCACACCACATACTATTCCAGAGAACGGGAATATGCCTCCCAACTGCTGCCTCTCATAGATGTGCCTTAGATGGATTGTTCAATGGTTAAATTGTCACGCCGATTACCACTCCCTTAAACCACCACAGTCGCCCACATGTGCTAACTGTGGTGGTTTCCACAACGTCTTCTACAGAGGTTGTCCTATCTACCGCTTCGAATCAGAAGTGGCATCCATCAGATTTGAGAAGGGCTTAACTCTGAGAGAAGCCCGCCAAGAAGCTCGCCTCCTATGCTTTTCGCCTAACCCCGTCTCCCAGCTTATTTCCAATCCCACTCTTCCGAATCCCCCTACTACAACCTCTTCTACTCTCTCTTTCCCTGTTCCTCCTCCTCCCACTCGTCCTTCCTTTGCTCATCCTGCTGCCCCCTTCCTCTCCATAAATAACTCCTTTGCCGTCCTCAATCCTGATACTCCGACCTCTACCCCTTCCTCGATCCCCACACCCCCTCCTCAACACACCCCTCGGCCTACTACTGTCAGACAACCTAAACGTCCTCCCCCTTCCTCCCCCCCTGGACCTCCCACTACCTCTCTCTCCTCCTCAGCTCCTCACACCCCACTTTCTACATCTCCTCCTACTAAGAAACCCTGTGCCTCCCAGGTCTTCCGTCCTAACTCTCCAGCTGAGACCATGGCTATGATCGAAGAGTATGTCGCTCGAGACATGACCCCTCTGCCCTCTTCACCAACCGCCTCATTATCCCCACCTTCTGTCTCAATCCTCACAGTCTCAGCTGAGATACATCCTATTCCCTCCCATCTTCCGCCTACCCCTCTTCCTCCTGACTCTCAACATTCCCCCTCTTCCTCTCCTGCTCCATCTTTCTCCCCACTCCACCCTTCTCCCCTTCCCTCTGGTCACCCTATGTCCTCTCCCCCATCTTCTACTTCCTCTGCCCGGCCTACTGTCACGTCTGTTCTTACCTTACCCCTCCATCCTGGCTATACGTTCGACTCCCTTTTGTCTCAACAATCCCCATCCCTGACCCCTCACCCCCTTGACCCTACTAACTGTCCTTCACCTACTACGTCCGATCCCCCACCCGATACCCCGGACCCTACTGACCCCTCTACTCCTGACCCCTCGCCTGACGCCCCTGAACCTCCTGACCCCTCTACTGCCGCTACCATTACAACCCTCATCACCCGTTGACCTCTACACAATGTCTGTTCTCCAATGGAACATTCGCGGCTTCCGCTCCCACAGACAAGACCTTCGTCTCCTGATTTCCTGCTATGAACCGCAAGTTATCTGCCTCCAAGAAACTTTCCTTACTCAACCCCCTGTTGCAATTCCCAATTACCACTTTATTTCCTCCCCCCATTCTATTTCTTCCTCCTCAATCCTTGTCCAACGAAAAACGGCTTATATCTCCCTGAATGTCAACACTACTCTCCCATGTACCCTCTTAAAGCGGCTATTACACGGGCACTATTCTGCTCAGTGAGCAGATTTCACTGAGCAGTTTTGAGGATTTTGCTCGATGAAAGCCTGTTTGGTTGAGCAAACAGAGAACTACTTCGAAGCTATTTTTGCTCGTCATTTGAGTGAGCAAAAACGTTTTCTGTTATAAAGGACCGAAATTAGTGGATGACTATATTATTTATTGCAAGATCATTTTCTTCTAAAACTCAAAAAGACATCAACATGCCTGCTGACTGGACAGACGAGATGGAAAGCTTACTGATTGACTTAGTTCAGGCACATCCTACAATATGGAACATATATAGCCCTTTATTTGTTAAAAAAAACATTAAAAAAGAAAACATGCACCCTCAATGGACCCGTTTACTCTACTTGAGGTAAGGATTGATTTGACATCTTCAAGCCTCATATAGTTGGGCAGTGAGGTTGATTTTTCTATGTGAACAGTATTTTTGATGATACAGCCAATTTAAGTACAGGAAAATGTATACGCTCTAAAACGACTGGCGCCATGTTGTGACGTCACTAGCTTAGACAACAGAGCAAAACAGCTGTGAAGCGGCCGCTACTATTATGTACTACCTACTAATACACCAACTTGCATTACCCCTACTACCGCAAGATGACCAGTAATCCTCCTTCAAGTGATGTAGTAGGTATTCACTGTGTTTGTGAATATGTAAGTTGTAGTTTATAAGGAAAAAGTGGATAGACAGAGATAAGTGGCCCGTGACACCTGACAAGTGATGACTTCTGGGATCGGCATTCCTTATAGGGAGCTTAAATGAACCTGCAATGACATGTAAAGCTAGACAGATAGACGAACTCATAGAGGAACAGGTAGAAATGTATGGTTAGTAAAGGTTGTAGTGGTGAGTAGAGTGACGAAGGGTGTATGTTTTGCTTATGTGGGGAAAGAAAGCCATACATTTCTACCTGTTCCTCTATGAGTTCGTCTATCTGTCTAGCTGTACATGTCATTGCAGGTTCATTTAAGCTCCCTATAAGGAATGCCGATCCCAGAAGTCATCACTTGTCTGGTGTCACGGGCCACTTATCTCTGTCTATCCACTTTTTCCTTATAAACTACAACTTACATATTCACAAACACAGTGAATACCTACTACATCACTTGAAGGAGGATTACTGGTCATCTTGCGGTAGTAGGGGTAATGCAAGTTAGTAAGGTTAGTTAGGTTAGTAAAATAAAACTATAATTTGCGGTTTGCTGAGCCAAAACAAGCCGATCAGCTGATCAGGCGAGATCTGAGTCTGCAGTTACTACGTCACAAACAATCACAGCGCGTTCCGCCGTGTTGTGATATTTTGGCCCCAAAAAGGCCATATATTTCATTTATGGTGCATTTCTCAGCAAAAAGAATATGAGTACAGTGATATGTAGCCTATATTGCACCCAAAGCTTTATAATACTCCGTGTTTTAGGTGTGAGTAAACGGGTCTATTCCTAAGAAGCCTGACCTAAGTCATTTATTTACGGTGATACACAGGCGACAGGTGTGTTGCGAGGCCGTACAGGTGTGTAGTGACAGGTGTGGTGTATATGGTAAAGCGAGAGAGGCTAAGAGTGCAGTGTTAGCACCCGAGTGTGTGTGTCTGACCTAAAGAGCGAACGCGTAGTTCTCGTCCACTATAACGGCGTCAGCCCCGTACCACCACGGCCACGGGTACGGCGCGGGCCACAGTGGTCCATGGAAGCTATTCACGGGGATTACAGGAAGTTTAAATGAATCAAAAGCCTTTGGCCTAATCAAAAAAACTTTCTTAATTTGGTATATTGAATTGAAAGTAGTTAGTTTCGTACACTGATTTTTAGTATTTTCGTACATACCTGGTGTCATTTCGTAACTCTAGTAGTCAAGTTCAACTCTGCGCTGAGTGTACGAAACGACTATGGTTTCATATAGACTACGAAACAACTTTTGGTAATAATGGACGAGAGTCGCGGTCGTTTTCAGACACACCAACTATTTTTGGTAAAACTTTGGAAGAAGTCCTTCACCCCTATCTTTTTTTTCTTCCCCCTATAGCCAACAAGCCTGGAGAACTGGCGGGAATACGGGGTTTTTGGGTGAGGGAAGCAAATATAAGTGATTTATGGCTCCCAAAAAAATCATCAAAGTCACTATAAGTAAAAATCTAACCTAACCTAACCTTAACCACAAAGTATACCTAACCTAACCTAACCTAACCTTAACCACAAAGTATACCTAACCTAACCTAACCTTAACCACAAAGTATACCTAACCTAACCTAACCTTAACCACAAAGTATACCTAACCTAACCTAACCTTAACCACAAAGTATACCTAACCTAACCTAACCTTAACCACAAAGTATACCTAACCTAACCTAACCTTAACCACAAAGTATACCTAACCTAACCTAACCTTAACCACAAAGTATACCTAACCTAACCTTAACCACAAAGTATACCTAACCTAACCTTAACCACAAAGTATACCTAACCTAAAAGTAACCTAACCTTAACCACAAAGTATACCTAACCTACAACCTTAACCACAAAGTATACCTAACCTAACCTAACCTTAACCACAAAGTATACCTAACCTAACCTAACCTAACCACAAAGTATACCTAACCTAACCTAACCTTAACCACAAAGTATACCTAACCTAACACCTACGATAACCTTAACCACAAAGTATACCTAACCTTAACCACAAAGTATACCTAACCTAACCTTAACCACAAAGTATACCTAACCTAACCTAACCTAACCTAACTGGACTTAGAATTTTTTGAGGCACCTCATATTTCATAGCGGCCGTGTGGGTTAACCAAGGCTGAGCGCACGCTGGAACCTTTACAGATGTGAAGTACAATAAGCATACAATACAGTGCGGTAGTTCATTTCAGTCAAAGCCGGAAGGATGAGTTCCAAAGTATTTCCCTATTTTTTCTTGGCCTACAATAGGTGCTTGTTCTAATGGAGTTTTATTTTGCGCAACCCCCACCCCCCCCCCAAAAAAAAAAATGTAATAATGAAACCTAACCTAACCTTATAGGTTTTAATGAAACTTAACTTAACCTTAAAGGTTTTAATGAAACCTAACCTAACCTTAAAGGTTTTAATGAAACCTAACCTAACCTTATAGGTTGTAATGAAACCTAACCTAACTTTAACCACAAAGTATATATTTTTTTTTTTTTTTTTTTTTTTTCCCGCAAAATAAAGCTATCCATTATCCACAAGCACCGCTTATTAGGAAGCGCTATGATCATTTGTATCATTACCGCACTCAGGTCTGTATGCATTTTGCTCATCAAAACACAGATCACCGTGTAATAGTTTCGTTGAGCAGCTCAGTGAAATCCGCTCACTGAGCAGAAAAGTGCCCGTGTAATAGCGCCTTCCGGTACCCTCCCCCAAGATTACCGCCCCATTGCCCTTACTAGTTGCCTATGCAAGTAACTGGAACGCATGATCAATCTCCGTCTTATGTGGTTCCTGGAATCCAAAAGTCTTCTCTCCCTTTCTCAGTTTGGCTACCGACATGCCCGAAGCACAGCTGACCCCTTAGCCCACCTGGAAACATACATTACCACAGCCTTTGCCCGTCACGAATCAGTCCTTGCTGTTTTCTTTTATTTAGAGAAAGCTTATGATACCGCCTGGCGACATCATATCCTCCACCAGCTAACCACTTTCGGCATAGCTGGTAACATGGGGGTCTTTCTCAAGTCCTTTCTATGTGATCGCTCCTTCAGAGTCAAAGTATCTTCCTCCACTTCTTCGTCCTTCCCACAATATGAAGGTGTTCCCCAAGGAAGTGTCCTCAGCACTTCCTTGTTCCTCATTGCAGTAAATGGACTCGTCTCCACCTTACCACCTGGCGTCCGGTCCTCCCTTTACATGGATGACCTAGCCATCTACGGTCCTACGCTTCCGGCCCTTCTCTGGCACCCCTCCGCTGTCTCCTTAAATCTGCAATTTCCGCTGCTTCTTCCTGGGCTACTAATCATGGCTTTCGTTTCTCTCCCACAAAATCCTTCTCCATCCTTTTCTCTCGCTCTCGTGTACCACTCCCACCCCCACTTTCTCTATATGACATACCTCTCAAGTATTGCTCCTCTGGAAAATTCCTTTTTTTCCTCATTTTTATGGCAAGTATATGCCATATCGCACAAAAAAAATATCAGAAACACCCAAAATTATTCAAGTACTATATTTTTTTCTGAGTCTACGTGTATTTATATCAGCGCCAGCCTGGGAAGCTTCCTGAAGTGACATCACCAGCATGTTTCCCGCCACGGCTGGAATGGGGCTGTTGTTTTTCCCGCGCTGTTTACAAAAGTCATGTTTTTAGGGAAATTATAGGCGTGGAAATGAATTATTTTTGTGGATTAGGTATTTTGAATGAACATTCAACATAATTATGCAAAGAAAAAATGGGTCTGGACGATTACTTTAAGGAATAATCTATAGGTGGACCTCCATACATTAAAAGGTTAGTATACTTTATTTTCCATATTTTATACAATATATAGTATATGATATATTCCTGATATTTTTATCTCGTTGATTTTAGTAGTTATATTTTATTTTAACAATTTGCAATAATATTTCTACTGCCTACTCATGACACCGCAAGGCAAGGATTACGTAACCTAAACAAACTACAAAGGAAAATTATGTAAGCAACTATTGTTGGCGCTATTATGAGGCTATACTGGTTATATATACTGAGGCTGGTATTATTAGGCCCTGTACCGGCTAGCGTGAGTATCAAAGCGACCGCGGCTGTGCAGTATATGTGCTTGAGAGGGGAAAATTATTAACTTGAAGTGACAAAAAGATCTTACAATCGCAGTGACTATAGGTAGAGCGTAACTTTGTTAAGCAAAATCCATAAAAGTATTTGGGATAATCCCGGTATAGGTAGATGTTCAAATATATTTATCTTCATTCGCTTACTTCTACTTAACAGTATCCAAAGCATGATTTTATTGTCAATAGCTACGCATACACACAAATTAAATAATGTTAACTTGCTAAGCTACTGCATGCTGGACAAAAGAGATAAATCGTTAAGCAATTACAATATGCATTAATTAACATTTCAAGTGTATTTCTTGGGAGGTAAATATTGCCTAAAACAGAGGTCGGCAACCCAGAATTCGAGAAGAGCCAGTTTCTTCAAACTTGGCAAAAGAACAGTGCTGATGGAGCCGCAGTATAAATTCTGAATGAAAATTACGAAACAATAAAATGTTCCTCATCCGTAAGGTAAATTGGTACTTTCAACCAGTAATTGAGTACGAGGTCAAAAGTACTCTTTTCCCATGTATTTTGATGGGTTAAGAATAATGATCCCATTAAAAATCATCGGAAATGCCTCATTTTGCAGTTATCCACCCCCTCCATAACAAACCTGGGGACCCGTCGGGAACGCAGGGTTTTAGGCGGGGAAAGTGGAAAAGAGTTTTATACTATAATACTGATAGTACGTATATTATGTGGATGACGTAAAATATATGCGGTAAGCACTATATAAAATTTATGGGAATTACTAACCTATTCCTGGAAATATCTCAAGTTAAATCTTTAACTACAACGGTAAAACTGCAGTTGGATACAATACATGAATATTGGTTACGTAACCTGACATAACTGGGGAGCTGTGCCCCCCAAGAACCCTCGCTAGTTCGCTAACCTAACCTGGACGTTGGTTGAGTAGCCTAACCTAAAGCAGGGATAAAGGGGGTTAACTGCAAAATTATGCATTTCCGACGATTCTGAATGTGACCATCATTCTTAACACATCAAAATACATTGGAAAAAAGTACTTTTAACCTCGTACTCAATTACTGGTTGGAATTAAGTACCAAAATACCCTCCATAACACCATATGGGAGTTAAATATACCCACAGATATGATAATATACACCTTAATAATAATTATAATGATAATAATATTAATAAGTACTAAAAAATTCATCTCAATATTTTCCTAGAGACCTAGGACCTAGGTCGTATACATTATTGTACTGCGGCTATCTACGCCAGAATTTTAGCTCCTTTTTTCAACGATAAATTGGACATTTTTAAGTAGGTAGCAGGAGCCGTACATGTCTCTTGAAAGAGCCGCATGCGGCTCTGGAGCCGCAGGTTGCGGACCGCTGGCCTAAAACATTAAAATCCCTCTAGGTGGAAAAATATTTTTTTGCATCATTGTAGCCTTGGTCGAAATATGGGTCAAGATCTTTTGGGGGCAAGAGCGCCTCAAAGAACTTGCGTACATTCTCTGCAGACATTTCTATTGTCTGGTTGAAGGCCGTGGTGGGACCGTAGCTGTTCTGCTCCTCAGGGCTGATGTCAAACTCTCCAGCAAAAACGTTTACAGAGAGGTTGGAGGGGCCTTTGAGGGGTATATTGTTGCTTATACCCCCGTCTATATACCTGAGGAAGATGCCAAGACGATTAGAATAAGAAGAAAAAAAAGTTTGAACAGTCAACTGCCAATATAAATGTTAGATTTTTTGTCTCTTATTCATTTAACGAAATCATGGGGTTTAGGGGCTTACTTGCGACCCTGGAAAGTTGGAACCGAGAAGCCAGACACGCCAGGCAGGAAACAGCAGCAGAGCACAGCCCGCAGCAACTCGTCGCGTGTCTCGTAATGACTAACAACCTGAGGAAATAGAATTGTACGGTACAGAATAAGAAAAGAAAACTATAATTCTATGACCATGTGAAGAAGAATAACAAAAACCGTACAGGATTCAGAATTGACGGCTTTGAAGTATGAAAAGCCTATTTTTGGGTCCACGACATAGCTAGTGCACTATCTAACAGACAGGATCTATCGCCACCCAGGGTAATCCCTGGGTAATCCGGGCAACCTTATCCCACATCTGGTGAAAATCAGGCTGCACTAGAAAGCTGCAACATTGCAGAAAATAACTAACTACTAAGAAGAAGTACACGTCTGGCAGTCACGCGCCGACACCCGCCACTCCCGGCAGACGCCAGACATTCATACCCATCCCAAGAAGCTCCCCCGGGGAGAGGGGCTGAAAACTTGGTGGGGAAGGAAGGGTGGGAGGCCGAAGGCCGTGCACTAGCTATGTCGTGGACCCAAAAATAGGCTTTTCATACTTCAAAGCCGTCATTTTAGGTCCCCTTATAGCTAGTGCACTAGCTACCTGCCACTTGGAGACGGGGCAAGAAGCCCCCAACCCCCGACGGGAGAAGGAAGGCAACTGCTCAAGAAAACAAAAGGGAACGAAAAGCATCCACAAGAAACAGGCGGAGTCGCCGTGGGCAGGCACGCTGACCAACCACCAGACCAGCCGGAAGGTGGGAGCCCAGGGCAACACAAGGCGAGTTCACGACGGAGTGAGAGAGGAAACGAGCCACGAAGCACGAGGCCGGACTCCACGGACCCCATACCCGCGCCAGCGGGCCACCCGCCCAGGACGCAGACTAAGCCAAGCAACGTCGAAGCGCCGAAACACAAAGGGTGGAAGGCGACCCCCACCCTCCAAGCCGGCACCACAACCGGCCGGAGACGGATAACCTCCCGCCCGGCCCTACCCAGGACCGCGGGCGAGAGGGAGAGGGAGACAGCAGACCCGTCCCGCGAGAAGCGAGAAGACAGGCCATCCGAAACGATGGGCAAAAAACGAATGAATGTCTGGCGTCTGCCGGGAGTGGCGGGTGCCGGCGCGTGACTGCCAGACGTGTTCTTCTTCTTAGTAGTTAGTTATTTTCTGCAATGTTGCAACTTTCTAGTGCAGCCTGGTTTTCACCAGATGTGGGATAAGGTTGCCCGGATTACCCAGGGATTACCCTGAGTGGCGATAGATCCTGTCTGTTAGCTAGTGCACTAGCTATAAGGGGACCTAAAAATAAAGATTTTAAATATTTAGCTAGTTACAAACATAAATGCTTCGAAACATGTGCTTTGTTGCTTCAGTAAGAATGCACGTCTACCATACCTCGTTAGTGAGGGTGGAGGCGCGAGTCAGGGAAAGGTGCAGCCTGCCAGAAGCGCGGATATGGGCATCTTCGGGTAGCATCTCCAGCAAATTCTTCAGTAGGGGTTCCTCAAGGGGGAAGAATGGGTTGAACGGTCCAAACATGTACTCTCGCGATGCCTCTGCTGTCTGGATGATGGACTTCCGCACCAGCTGTGGTAAAAAAAAAAGTAAGTTTATTCCAAGTTAGGCGTATATATGATTTTGGCCATGTAGTCTAGTACTCTGTATTGTAACTCCTGCCCAACTGATAGGATTAATCATATGCAATGAAAATATGTCAGTACTGCTCTCGCTAATTTGGGAAAAGTGGTTTTGTTTATGAGTAGTCGACAGTCGGTAATCTCGGTAGTTACTAGTTAGGGGGAGTTAGCAGGGATTTACACAGTAATTGGTCAGTTTTTAGTGGTCATGAAACTAAGTGGCCATGGCAGTTATCGATGGTCTTGGGGATGAATTGGGGAGTGGTCCTATGAACGTCGTCGGTGGCCAGCAGAACAGTTGTGGTTTGTTCTTTGCCCTGTACAGGAACTATCGCGTAAGCCACCGCCGAGCTCGTAACAAGCCTCCTTTCCTGTACTTACCTCGAGGGGTAAGTCACACGCCAGGCAGGTAGCAATCAGGGATCCTACAGAGGAGCCTCCCAAACGCCCCTTCAGGATCTTGGGTGTGTGCTGCTGCATGTATGTCGCTACACCCACCAAATACACACCGAGGAAGCCACAGCCGCAAAATGTGACGGCGGTGATGCTGTTGACACAAGAACAATAGTGCGTGATTCGTAAGCGCTGGAGGGCGGAGGGCATAGTTGCTAGTAGGCTACCTCTATGAATGTGACCTCAACATGGAATTTAGAGAGAAAAGATTGATCAGTTCAGCAAAAAATAGAATAGATAAATAAACTTGATATGTGAGTATATTAAATCTTCCGTAGAAGCACATCCAGTTTTCCTTTATAATATCATTTATTATCAGCTTGTGGCTAGACAAATAACATGAGGGCAAATCGAGAACTATCGGCCCACATGAGTAATTAAAATCTACTTACTCGTCAATAGATTTTTTCTTTCCTTTACTGAAATTCTCCATTGTAGTCCAACCCTTCGAGCCGTCCAGGCGACTGACAGAATCCATCAGCTGCTTCCCTGTAACATGGATTATGTTAGCCTTACCTAACATCACCGCCTAGCTGTAACATGTTTTCCCTCACATAATGAAATGACTGACAAAGCTATTTATGTTTTCGAGTGTTTATTCGAGCATTCTGATAGGGTTTGTACCTAGGGATTTCAGCTGTGAGGAATCTTCCTTGTTGAGGGGCTTCACTGAGTCCTGAGAAGCAGGGTTCAGTTCCAAGTCTATCACATCGAAGTCCTCCCCACCTAGGATGCCGAAGAATTGGTGATACAGAACCGAATACACATCCGGTATCTCGTAGCCATACAAGTCTCCTGTCTTAAGGTCCAGTAGATAATACTCAGTTGTCACTTCTTGTTCCTGATCCTTGTTTGACAAAGCGGTGGTGACTCCCGGTGGGGCCACTCCGTTGACTTTTTTGATGTCCCATATATCGTCCAACTCATCATTATCTGATTCTGATTCTTCTTCACTCTCCGTTTTTCTCTCCGTATCACTCTTTCGTTCTTCACTTCCATCTGATCCTATGCTTGATCTATGAACAGTAACATGTGAACTTAAACGATTGCGCTGTATGGAGCTATTGGCAGATCCCCTGGTGGTATCCTCAATCAAAGATTCTGCCTCTTCGATACCGCTTTCTTCTCCAACACCACTCAACCGACGCAACGTGTTTAGTACTCTTGAACCAATAGACATAAGTGGGGTATTGTTTTTCTGTTCAGGAGTTTCTAAAATGGATGATCCAGCTTGATCAGACGGGCTGCCGCCCTCTGAAACGGAATATTCACTTGTAGATGATTGTTGTAACTTATTAGTGGACGAAGGACTCTTCGACGTGGACTCTTCAAGTTCTGGATCGTTGACTGTCCATGTCATTTCAAGATCAGAATCAGACTCGTTGGAGGACAGCAGTTCCTCATCGCTGGATTGGAGTGCACCGTGAGATAAGACGCTATCATGCATTGCTTCAATGTTTTCAGTTGATGGCGTTTCTGAGTACTTTGTAAGTGACACACGGTTCTCCACCCTGCTGACGAGCCTCTTGGTGAATGGTTCTTCAACCCTGCTGACGAGCCCCTTGGTGAACGTGCTTCTAGTCCTGCTGACGAGCCCCTTGGTGAACGTGCTTCTAGTCCTGCTGACAAGCCCCTTGGTGAATGTACCTCTAATCCTGCTGACGAGCCTCTTGGTGAACGGTTCTCCAACCCTGCTGACGAGCCTCTTGGTGAACGTGCTTCTAGTCCTGCTGACGAGCCTCTTGGTGAACGTGATTCTAGTCCTGCTGACGAGTCCCTTGGTGAACGTGCTTCTAGTCCTGCTGACGAGCCCCTCGGTGAACGTGCTTCTAGTCCTGCTGACGAGCCTCTTGGTGAACGTGCTTCTAGTCCTGCTGTCGAGCCCCTTGGTGAACGTGCTTCTACTCCTGCTGACGAGCCCCTTGGTGAACGTGCTTCTAGTCCTGCTGACGAGCCCCTTGGTGAACGGTTCTCCAACCCTGCTGACGAGCCCCTTGGTGAACGTGCTTCTAGTCCTGCTGACGAGCCCCTTGATGAACGGTTCTCCAACCCTGCTGACGAGCCCCTTGGTGAACGTGCTTCTAGTCCTGCTGACGAGCCCCTTGGTGAACGGTTCTCCAACTCTGCTGACGAGGCTCTTGGTGAGTGGTTCTCCAATCCTGCTGATGAGCTCCTTGGTGAACGGGTCTCCTCTCCTGCTGACGAACTCCTTGGTGAACGTGCCTCTGGCGTTTCCGCTTTGTCACCCATGTCTGAATAATACTCCTCTTCTTCCTCTTCTTTGTCCTCATGTTCACCAGAGAACCCTTGATCTTCCTTTTCATGTTTTGGATCGTTGACTGTCCATGTCATTTCAAGATCAGAATCAGACTCGTTGGAGACCTGTAGATCCTCATCACTAGATTGGAGTGCACCGTGAGATAAGACGCTATCCTGCATTGCTTCAATGTTTTCAGTTGATGGCGTTTCTGAGTACTTTGTAAGTGCTGCAGAGGGTTTATTGTCTTTTTCGGAACCCTCTTCAGAAGGAGCAGTAGTGGGCAGTTCAACCCCACTAAACCGGCGCACCAGAAAGTTGAACATTTCCATGCCTATGGATTTTCGTGGCTCCTTACTGACCGGTATTTGTAGTGGCACGGGCAGTAGTTGATCTTCCATTGATAGCTTTACTGATGCTGAAGATCCTGATCCTGATGACACACGTCGAGAAGACGAATTGATTTCTGTGAACCCTGGAGAGTTCGTAGTGAAGCGGTCCTCCAGTCCTGCTGACGAGCCTCTTGGTGAACGGTTCTCCAACCCTGCTGACGAGCCTCTTGGTGAACGGTTCTCCAAACCTGCTGACGAGCCTCTTGGTGAACGGTTCTCCAACCCTGCTGACGAGCCTCTTGGTGAACGGTTCTCCAAACCTGCTGACGAGCCCCTTGGTGAATGTGTTTCTAGTCCTGCTGACGAGCCCCTTGGTGAACGTGTTTCTAGTCCTGCTGACGAGCCCCTTGGTGAACGTGTTTCTAGTCCTGCTGACGAGCCCCTTGGTGAACGTGTTTCTAGTCCTGCTGACGAGCCCCTTGGTGAACGTGTTTCTAGTCCTGCTGACGAGCCCCTTGGTGAACGTGTTTCTAGTCCTGCTGTCGAGCCCCTCGGTGAACGTGCTTCTAGTCCTGCTGTCGAGCCCCTTGGTGAACGGTTCTCCAACCCTGCTGACGAGCCCCTTGGTGAACGTGCTTCTAGTCCTGCTGACGAGCCCCTTGGTGAACGATTATCCAACCCTGCTGACGAGCCCCTTGGTGAACGTGCTTCTAGTCCTGCTGTCGAGCCCCTTGGTGAATGTGCTTTTAGTCCTGCTGACGAGCCTCTTAGTGAACGTGCTTCTAGTCCTGCTGACGAGCCCCTTGGTGAGCGTGCTTCTAGTCCTGCTGTCGAGCCCCTTGGTGAAGGTGCTTCTAGTCCTCCTGTCGAGCCCCTTGGTGAATGTGCTTCTAGTCCTGCTGACGAGCCTCTTGGTGAACGTGCTTCTAGTCCTGCTGACGAGCCCCTTGGTGAGCGTGCTTCTAGTCCTGCTGTCGAGCCCCTTGGTGAACGTGCTTCTAGTCCTGCTGACGAGCCCCTTGGTGAACGTGCTTCTAGTCCTGCTGACGAGCCCCTTAGTGAACGTGCTTCTAGTCCTGCTGACGAGCCTCTTGGTGAACGTGCTTCTAGTCCTGCTGACGAGCCTCGTGGTGAACGTGCTTCTAGTCCTGCTGACGAGCCCCTTGGTGAACGTGCTTCTAGTCCTGCTGATGAGCCTCTTGGTGAACGTGCTTCTAGTCCTGCTGACGAGCCTCGTGGTGAACGTGCTTCTAGTCCTGCTGACGAGCCCCTTGGTGAACGTGCTTCTAGTCCTGCTGATGAGCCTCTTGGTGAACGTGCTTCTAGTCCTGCTGACGAGCCTCTTGGTGAACGTGCTTCCTTTTCCTCATACATATCTCCTTGAGTCTTTGTCACCTCGCTCTCTTTTTATCTTCCTCATTTGGTTCCCCATTTTCTTCATCCTCTTTCATAATAAATGCATTGTCATCATAGTCGTCCTTCTGATCAATATTGTCACTGTCGATGTCATCCTGATTCTGTTCTTCTGAGTCCCCTGAGGTTTTCTTATTACCATCTTCTTGAGACGTGATGTCTATCCCTCCCTCCACTTGTGCGCTGAGACGGCGAACAACAAAATCAAAGAAGGTAGTGGATAGTGACTTTCGCCTCTGATCCTCCCTTATCGGCAATTCTAGCTCTTCTGATGGCAAATACTCTTTCGTAGATGATCTCGGTGAACGGGCATCGTCTTCTGCATAGGCCCCTGGTGAACGGGTCTCCAGATCTGGTGAACCTGTGCTTGACCAGTTATTCCCAAGATTTGTTGAAGCACCAATGGATGACGAGTCTCCTAGTTTTTCCATTTGTTCCGTGAAAGAAGAGCTTTCTTGTCCTGCCTGTGAGCTCCTTTTGGACCACCTTTCCTCTAAAACTATCGAGGATCTACGTCGTGGTGTCATTTGTGGCACAAGCATCTGGTCATCATTCTCGTCAGTTCCAGGCGAGCCCTCATGAGCGCGGTCACTTTCCTGGGGAATACTTTCAGGTTGCGTAGACTTGTGGTACGGTATTGGCTCACTACTGAACCGTCGCACTAAATAGTTCAGTGCTTCTGCATTGAGTGTTTCACTTGACTCTTCATTTTCCGAGGGGTTGTCAGACAAAAGGACATCACCTCTAATATTTAAGGGTTCTATAATTTCTTTTCCTGCACCTATTTCGTTTACTTGCATCTGTGATTTTATTTCAGGCGTCATATGCGAGATTTCCTCCTGATGTTGAAGATAAGGTTCTAAATCTGAAACTGATTTTCGATACTTCAGGTACGGTGTCATAGACTTACGGAACTGTTCCTCTAGTTCCTCATCGTCCATATTGTCGTCATCTTCATCAAGTAGGTCACTGAACCTTCGTACTTGTATTAAAGGCAGCTCGCGGCCCTCAGGCACCTCACTCTCTGATTCAGGCTCAGCTTCAGGCTCTTGAATCGACAGGCGACGTTCAAGAGCGTAATGTCCTTACTTATCAACCAGCTTTTTTCAATATTATTGACCTTGTCCTTAAGTGAAGGTCGGCGTTCCATGTTGGGTAAAGGTTCCTTCAACGAGGGTCTCCGTTGATCAACATAGAAAATATCATCTCCAGCCAAGGATTTTCGCTGAGTGTGGGCAAGGACATCATCCCTAGTTGACGACTTTCTTCTTTCAGTTAATTTCATCATAGCATCATTGCCAAGACTGTCACCCCTGATCGATGACTTGCGTTGATCCAAGTTGGTAATTTCATCCGTTGCTGATGACTTGCTACTTGAGTCTAAAATCGTTCCCTTCGATGATGATCTACGTCCAGTAAGGTCAGGAGCTTCGTCTCTCGTTGATGACCTTCGTTGAATAAGGTCAGGAGCCTTGTCTCTCGTTGATGACCTTCGTCGGTTGAGGTCAAGAACCTCGTCTCTCGTTGATGACCTTCGTCGGTTGAGGTCAAGAACCTCGTCTCTCGTTGATGACCTTCGTCGGTTGAGGTCAAGAACCTCGTCTCTTGTTGATGATTGTCGTCGGTTAAGGTCAAGAGCTTCATCTCTCGTTGATGACCGTCGTCGAATAAGGTCAGGAGACTCATCTTTCTTTGATGACCCTCGTCGGTTAAGGTCAAGAACTTCGTCTCTCGTTGATGACCTTCGTCGAGTAAGATAAGGAGACTCTTCTTTCGATGATGACCTGCGTCTTCCATAGTCATCATTTATGTCCTTGGAGTTTCGCCTAAAAGTTATCGTTCCAGTCTGGTCAGCGCCTTCACTCTCCAGCTCAGAAACTGGTGTTTCGAATTTGGCTATCTGTGCTTGCATCTTTGGGGTCATTTCAGTGATGGACTTGCGGGACTGAATATTGAACGAGATATCATTCACTGATCTGCGACGCTCCTGCCCAGGGGAAGAGGCACTGATAGATCCTCGTGGTGTCCTGCTCGTCGGGGGAGAGACAGAGGTGCGGATGGCTTCTGTTGGACTGTCTAGCTTTTCTTCCGCTCTTGAACGGCGCCTCGGGGACTTCATGAAATCCTGAAAGTCGGGGAGACTATATCCAATTGAAGAAGCGTTATCCTCTTCGGGCACCTCCTGGTCCTGTCTTTGATAACTGGCATCAGGTTTAGAAGGCCTCCGCCTCTTTGGTCGCTCCACGTTCTCACCGTTGTCGTTTCGTGCTACAGACCCCGTACTGGATTTTCTTCTTGTGATGGACTCTGGACGACTCCTTCTGTCGTCGTCGTCACTTGCATCATAAATCTGAATGCTTGGAATTCCAGCATCAAAAGATTGGATATTCGACCTCCTGCGGGGAAGGCTGGAGGTGTCTCGGCCACCAGTCAAGCCTTCATCTGTGTATGCCTCGCTAATCTGAATGTCAGGAGACGTTTGATCTCCATTCATTCCCCTAGAACTATTCCGACGATCATTCTTGTAACCTTCCATGCCGGAAAAGGGGAGGGGGGTTGTAATCAACAGCAATCAGTCACATGTAACCAAAGTGAACTCCTGGGTTAGCCATCCATGTGCACAAACCCCAGAATGCCGATGATCAGAATGGAGAATGGTTCACTAGATTACTTTGCAGCAAGTGGCCTCTAGTGGGTTTTTTCAGTCTTTAAGTCCTGAACACCAGGAAATATGTTCAGCTTTTCCTAATGGTGAGGCTCCTTATCTGTTTGTGTGACAAAACTATCCTAGGTTCGGATTTAGCGTTTAAGATTGGGGCAGCGTTTAGATGTACAGGTCACGGAGGCCATGCGCCAGGGTGGGGCGGGGGGAGGCAGGTAGGGGCGTCGTGCCAGGGGGCGGCTCACTTCCTCTGCATGCGTTGGTCGCCCTCGTCAACCACACCACCAACTTACCTGTCCTTGTAACGGCCCCTGAAACAAGAAAGTAGGCTACTTATAAATATCGCATTACTTTTTTCGTGAAGTTCAAACTGTTGATTCAGCTGATGAATGTCTGACTAGCTGATTGCACAAACTAGCTGATTCAGTCATGTTTGGTGCTACATTCGTGCCATATAAAGGCAAATACGTGAATATGCAGAGCCAAGTGGAATATGATGAAAGCTTAGGAACAGTATCCCATTATCGCATTAAGATTATTACTGCGGTTCTTATCTCTGACCAGAAAAATAATCATAAGCTAGATACATGGGCGACGAAGCCATACTACTTGAACCGAAAGTAGTTGTTGATAATATTTGTGGTCATAAGAGGCTGGTGATTATGGCAAAAAATGCAGGAAAATGGACTTAAAATTGCATACCTATCAATGAAAACAAAATCCCTATTAAATCAATCTATAGATGTTCTCAGTCTGTTCGAACAACGACGCGAACATTTAGCAATCCTGAAAGTTGAAGAAAAATTATACAACATCACCACATCTCTCACAGCGCCTCTATACCATACATCCATATAATATATATATACATCTATATATACATAAATACATACATCCACTATATCCTTTCCACTTCTGACTCAACATTTTGCAATCCTAAAAGTTGAAGAAAAATAATACGTCACCACATCTTTCACAGCGCCTCTATACCATACATCCACCACATATTCCCCACTACAACCCTCACTCCACCGTCACCCTCACTGGCACGTACCCTCTGCAACACCAGCTAGGTCACGACAACTCACAACCACCAACAAAACTAAATCACTAAATCACTAAATCCCTCCGTGGTTGGTTTCGTGAGCACGCAACCAACCAGTGACTTAAATTATTTCGTTACATACACATAGACAGGTCGTAAATGCAATATTTCGTAAGATGAATCGGGTTTTCGTATTGAGTTTGAAATTAAAATACCAGAAAGATGACACGTGATTTGTATTTCTGAAGCCCCTCGCTGGGAGAAGATGTCTTGCTATTGGGGCCACACGAGTAAAATCACCCAATACAAGAGTTTATCACTGTTTCGCCTACTTTATTTTTAGTAGTTCAATATTATGACAGAACGGTAGAGTCGGATAGACAGCAATGCAATGGAAACAGGACATATGTAACGGATAGCAGCAAAGTAACGGATTCAAACTGAAAAAAAAACGTAGATTTGAAAAAAGAAATAGGGAGAAACTGGTTCACAAATAGGGTGGTAGATGGTTGGAATAGACTCAGTTATCAGGTATAGTGCGTAGCAATACATAGGAAGTTAAGGAGACTAGATAATTTTATGTATGGGGTTGAAAGGTGGATGTAGATAGTGTGAGCAACAGGAACTACCTCATGAAGGTACCACTGCCTCTTGTAGCTTCCTTATGTTCTTATGTTAGGTGGTTCCTTCGGGTAAGACGTCTTTTTCTGGAGACAATTCCCGTCATACATTATAATACTAGAAAACAGGAATAAAACGAGTACAGAACCTGATAAAAAGTTTCGTGTAGTTTATATTGTAATGCAAATGTGATACAAATGTCATATGTGAGTGATAACGTGATGGTTTTATCTTATCAAAATACAAACATAAATTCATTTGATAATTTTTTTTTTTTATGTATCATTATTTTCACCTTTAATGATTATGCATGAGCACGGACGTGGTAAAGGTACTGTGTTGGTGTGTGCTTCAATCCATGTCAACACCGCTCCCGTGCATCACCAGAGTTATGGCCCCGTCACGTAGAGAGCGGGAGGTGTGTGACTTGTAACCAATCAACACCAGGAAAACAAAAAATAAAGGTCTTGCAATGGTGGGACGTGAAAGTTCATGGTCACAGCTAATTTATATCGTACAGCATGATTAAACGTTGGTAATTACTAAGGTATTAATTTTGTCAAGAATTTGGTTATTTAATTATTTAATTATCAATAACAACAATTATTTTACTCTAAATATACATGACGTAATCTTACAGTAACTTTAGATAACAGAGAGAGAGAGAGAGAGAGAGAGA
>JACEEZ010021552.1:125072-172572 GCA_016584305.1 Chionoecetes opilio | reverse complement strand
ACAGACCCGGTTTTGCCGGGGGGCCCGACCATGCAAACCCCTCCTATGCCGACGCAGGGGAGGGGTCTGCCTATGACGAGTGCGGGGCAAAGCCCTCGGGAATCCCGCACTCTAAATCAAGTGGTAGGGCCCCCTAGCCCAACTTTTTCTTATGGGGGTGGCTGGGGCGGTGCAGAGGCGGCGCCTGCCCGTCGAATCACTCCTGGGATCAACCTGCGGAGGGTTCTTCGTGTGGCTCGTGGAACGTTCTGAGCCTCTCAGACGATCATTGACTACCTCTCCTATCGGGCGAGCTCAGTAGGCTGAGGGTGGATATAGTGGGACTCTCTGAGACGAGGAGGCCTGGCAGTGGCGAGACTAGCAGTGGGGGTTACACCTACTACTGGTCCGGCATGAGCAATGGTCACCGTGTACGGGGAGTAGCTATAGGCATCTCCAGCAAACCGCAGCCGTCAGTTGTTGAGGTTACTCCGGTTGATGAGCGTATAATGCGGGTGAGGATGAAACACACTCTGGGTTTCATGTCTCTTGTTGCAGTGTACGCTCCTACCGAGATGCGTAAAACTGAAGAGAAGGAGATGTTCTACGCCAAACTCGACTCTGTATTAGACCAGTGTCCTCGGGACACACTCATTGTCTTGGGCGACTTCAATGCTACTACTGGCACTGTGAGAGATGGCTACGAGTTATGTGTTGGTCCCCATGACTCCGGTACCAGAAACACCAACAGTTCTCTGCTTCGGAACTTTGCAAGGTCCAGAAGGTTGAGAATTGCAGGTTCTTGGTATCAGAGACCAGAGCTGCACCGCTGGACATGGTATAGTAATGCCGGAGGGGTAGCTAAGGAGATCGATCACATCCTCGTTAGTACTCGTTGGAGGATCCTCCAGAACTGCAGGGTTTACCAGAGTGCTGAGTTCTTTGGAACAGATCACAGACTTGTTGTTGCTACACTTAAGCTTCATGTCAAGTCCAGAAGAATCTCAAGAGGTAACCATACTGTGTTTCATCTTGAGAAACTGAAGGACTTGACATGTACTCATGAGTATGCGGTGGCAGTCTCAAATCGGTTTGATGTGCTCGGTGCTCTCGGGGACCCTGTAGAACTGTGGGATACCTTCAAACGTGAAACTCTACAGGCTGCCAAGGAGTGTATTGGGGAGCGCCCAAGGTCAAGGCGTGGTTTTGTCTCGACGGAGACGCTGGAGAAAATCGAGGAGAGTCGCGCTGCCAGGCTGGCTGGGAACCAGGACCAGCACAGGGCTCTGTCACGCCGGACTAGAACCCTCCTGGGGAGAGACAAGGAGAGGTATGTCAGGAGTCTCGCTGAGGATGTCGAGGGTCATTTGAACGCTAATGACCTCCGACCCGCCTACCGAGCCCTGAAGAAGCTCTGTTCCAAGTCTCCTTCTCGGGCGAGTGCTATTCGAACAGCAGATGGGCGCCTCGTGTCGGACATGGATGGGCAGATGGCTCGTTGGGCTGAGTACTTTGGGCAGTTGTTCACGGTGGACCCTCCAACTGAGCAGCTTCACACCACTGGGTTACAGGCATTGGATGCCGATCCTCCCATTGACGAAACCGCACCCTCTCTTGACGAAGTCAGAGAGGCTGTAGCAAAGTTGAAGGGTGGAAAGGCAGCTGGTGTTTGTAATATCAGTGCGGAGCTCCTCAAAGCTGGGGGTGAGGCCATGATCCGCGGGTTGCATGCTGTCCTGACTGCCGTGTGGCAATCAGGTACCATTCCTCCTGATTGGAAAAGGGGGCTGGTCCTCCCTATCTGGAAAGGGAAAGGGGACCGTCAGGACTGCAACAATTACCGCGGTATTACACTGCTCAGCGTACCAGGCAAGGTGCTTGCCCATCTATTGCTGACACGGATTCGCAGTCATCTGGTGAAGCATCAGAGACCTCAGCAGTCTGGGTTCACGCCTGGTAAGTCAACAACGGACCGTATCCTAGTGCTTCGTGTCCTGGTGGAACGCCGACGTGAGTTTCGACAGGGGATGCTTGCAGCCTATGTTGATCTCAAGAAGGCGTTTGACTCAGTGCATCGTGAGTCACTCTGGGATCTTCTGCGACTTCGAGGGATTCCTGTAGGGACTATTGGTTTGATAACTGGTCTGTATTCTGGGACTGAGAGTGCTGTGAAGTGTGGGGCAGGTGTATCCAGCTTCTTTCCTGTTAATACAGGAGTGAGGCAAGGGTGCATCCTTGCCCCATCACTTTTCAACGCTTGTATGGACTGGGTATTGGACAAGGTTGTAGATCAAAGTGATTGTGGAGCATCCGTCGGCAACACCAAGATCACTGATCTTGTTTTTGCCGATGATGCAGTAATCTTTGCTGAGTCGCTGGAGGTCCTGGTGATGGCTCTCGAGGCGCTGCACGAGGAGGCAAAGCCTTTGGGACTTGAGGTCTCCTGGCTCAAGACCAAGGTCCAGGTGTTTGGAGACTTACTAGATGAAGCAGTACAGTCTGTTCATGCGTGTGGCGAGGACATTGAGATCTTGGAAAGTTTTACATACCTTGGTAGCGCAGTCCATAATGACGGCGGGTTACGTCAAGAAGTCTTACGGCGGATTGGCATAGCCCACGGTGTTGTGGACTCGCTCAGCGGGAGTATTTGGCGTTGTCGGTACTTGTGCAGGAGGACAAAGATCCGGATCTTCAAGTCGCTTGTGATCCCTGTCTTATTCTATGGTTGTGAGACATGGACACTAAATAGTGACTTGAAGAGACGAATCAATGCCTTTGGTAATAAGTGTCTTCGCAGAATCATGGGGTATCGCTGGGATGATTACGTGTCAAATCAGCGATTGCACCGTGAGACTGAATCGAGGCCTATTACCTGCATAGTCCGTCAGCGCCAACTTCGGCTATATGGGCATGTGGCACGCTACCCTGAAACCGATCCTTCCCATCGGGTTGTATCTGTAAGAGACAATCCGGCGTGGAGGAGGCCAAGGAGGCGCCCACAAGGCTCGTGGCTGGGGCAAGTTGATGTTTCTTGTCGAGAGCTGCTTGGTATGGGAAAGGAGCCTGCATGGGAACTCGCGCGTGGTGACCCCCAGGAGTGGCGTCGTAGGGTGGGCGAGGCGACGCGCCCCCCGGCGTATGCCCCCAATGATTGATTGATAACCACAGAATGGCGCGCCAACGCTCTATCCACTGCACCAATGCACCATCGTGGCGGTGTAAACGTGTATCTTTGTGTGTGTGTGTGTGTGTGTGTGTGTGTGTGTGTGTGTGTGTGTGTGTGTGTGTGTGTGTGTGTGTGTGTGTGTGTGTGTGTGTGTGTGTGTGTGTGATAAACAAGGAGACATCGTTCCATAAACTCAGCAAACATGGGAACAAGCCGTGAGTGATGCAGGCGAGGCGGCGTATGCATCCTCTCCTTTAACACACACTCCCTTAACGCCTGCCACCTCCCCCTCGGCTTATGTAGAGCCTCGTATAGAGAGTATAGCCGCGATGCTCTGTTTATTTCACTACAATACTCTCGGTCTTATCATATACTCTCATATACTCTCTACATTATACTCTCGGCTACTCTTTGAATTATTCTGGATCCGCTACCGATCACACGTTCTAACTATGACACACAGGCAAAATATAATACTCCTTTTCTTTCCTTTGTTGAATAAGAATGATGATGATGTGATGAATGATGCTAATAAAATGATGACTTACTTTGTTCATTGTCAATCCTCAAACAACACAAAACTCGGTCGTGAAAAAGATTGGAATAAGTGGACCTTTTTTTTGAGATTTCGATAACAAATGGAAATTTTTTATTTTTCATCTACCTATGATCCATGAATTCAAAATCTTTTAATATACAATTATACACGTTATTTAATAATTTGATATACATCTCTCTATTTTCTGTTATTATTTGATTCGCTGTTTTACTCGGTTTTGAAGCTACCAAGTATATTTTTTAATATGATAATCGACACAGTGATTGTTATAAAGGAGTTTCGAATAATCGCGTTCGTGGAGTCACCAAGAGCGATGAAAAATTATCGGAAACGTTACAAAAAATAAGAGAGGCTTTAGGCTTTATGGCTATCAACTACCATGGAGGGTCATTAATTAAGCCAGACAATCAAGCATTTATGCACTAATATCCTGACCCCAGAACGCGGGCGCCAACCGAAGCTTACATCTGCGTACCTATTCTAGTTATATAGTCGCTGCACGTTAAGTTGGCGAAAATTGGGCCCCCTCACTCCCCCCTTCCGAACGCACGGGATTGGCTGAGGTGTTGGGTGTTGAGGCTTTAGGGCGGAACTTGGTGTAAGGCATTCTCAGCCAACACCCAACACCTCAGCCAATCCCGTGCTTTCGGAAGGGGGGAGTGAATGGGCCCAATTTTCGACAACTTAAAGTGCGGCGACTATATATATGTATAGCACGAACTGGCTAGCGTAAAGGTACGTTGTGGACGGCCAAAAAGCGTATTAGGATTGATAACTCTAAGGAACATCACTCGGTCTTTCATGTACTTCTTTCTCTCCCTGAAGGCATTGCGCACTGTTTTTTTTTTGTTAGTCTCTGTGTCATAGTTTTTCATAATGAGATGCTGTCATATAGCAAAGAAATTTACTCTCGAACTACAATTCTAAAAATTCATCGAAGTATCACATTGCTGCTGATGATTTTTGTTGTTGTTGTTTTTTGTCTCTGTGTCATAGTTTTTAATAATGAAATGTTGTCATATTGCGAAGACATTTACTCTTGGACTACAACTCGAAAAATTCATCGAAGTAACACATTGCTGGTGAATAATATTTTGCTTCTCCACCTTACAGTTCGATGTCTGGTTTATGTCCGATGTCATAGTTTTTTTACTTTTTTCCTAATAAGATACTGTCATATTGCAAAGATATTAACTCTCGGACTACAACTTTGAAAATTAATCCAAGTAAATTCACACATTGCTGCTGATTATTTTTTTGCTTCTCCACCTTACAGTTCGATGTCTGGCTCTGCGCGTGCAAAGTATCCACCCACCCGTTGTTTTTAAGTATCTTTGTCATAGTTTTTCAAGATGCCGTCATATTGCGAAAACATTTACTCCCAAACTATAGATACGACTCTGAAAATTCATCGAAGTAAATTAACACATTGCTGCTGATTAACTTTTTGCTCCTCCACCTTATATACAGTTCGATGTCTGTCTCTGCGCGTCCAAATTAGTCTATCATAAACTGGTTGTATATATAAACTGGTTGTTTTTAAGTCTCTGTCATAGTTTTTTTCATACTGAGATGCTGTCATATTACGAAGACATTTACTCTCGTACAACAACTCTGAAAATTCATCGAAGTAACACATTGCTGCTGATTACTTGTTTGCTTCTCCACCTTAAAGTTCGATGTCTGTCTCTGCGCGTGCAAATTAGCCTATCCACCCACCGTATCTGTTACTTTGCACCCACCTAAAGAATGCGGAGCGAGGCGTGAGGACAGGTTACTCGTGTGCTGCAGAATGATGCTCCAGCCTCACTGGGACTCAGGATACCAGGCTGGTCCTTATTACTTGTCTTGTCACCGCTGCATCTGTTGCTAAGCCTCCACCCTGCAGCCGCCTCAGGCCCGCCGTGATGCTGCAGGTCTTCGCCGCCTCCACACCGACACGTAGTATGTAACCTCTTCGTTAAATTCGTCCTTAAGTTAACTCCCATCATATCCTTGACACCCAATGATAGTTTTTGAGTATACGTATTGATAGGTAGCTCACCAAATGTTTTCCAGAATTCCCATCCTTGAAAATTGATGAATGATGTAAATTTTGTTTTCCTGCGTCTATTTTTCTGACGTTCCTGATGTTTCACTGCGTGTGTAGTGTGTGTGTGTGTGTGTGCGTGTGTGTGTGTGTGTGTGTGTGTGTGTGTGTGTGTGTGTGTGTGTGTGTGTGTGTGTGTGGTTGTGTGTGTGTGGTGGTGTCTGTGTGGGGTGTGTGTGTGTGTGTGCGTGCGTGTGTGTGTGTGTCTGTGTGTGTGTGTGTGTGTGTGTGTGTGTGTGTGTGTGTGTGTGTGTGTGTGTGTGTGTGTGTGTGTGTGTGTGTGTGTGTGTGTGTGTGTGTGTGTGTGTGTGTGTGTCTGTCTGTCTGTCTGTCTGTCTGTCTGTCTGTCTGTCTGTGTGTGTGTGTGTGTGTGTGGGGTGTGTGTTGTGTGTGTGTGTGTGTGTGTGTGTGTGTGTGTGTGTGTGTGTGTGTCTGGTGTGTGTGTGTGTGTGTGTGTGTGTGTGTGTGTGTGCGTGTGTTGTGTGTGTGTGTCTGTGTGTGTGTCCGTGTGTGTGTGCGTGCGGGTGTGTGTGTGTGTGTGTGTCTGTGTGTGTGTGTGTGTGGTTGTGTCTGTGTCTGTGTGTGTGTGTGTGTGTGTGTATGTGTGTGTGTGTGTGTGTTTTGTGTGTGTGTGTGTGTATTTCCTGGTAAATTAATTGATATATTTATGTGTGTGTGTATATGAATATATATATATATATATATATATATATATATATATATATATATATATATATATATATATATATATATATATATATATATATATATATATATATATATATATATATATATATATATATATATATATATATATATATATATATATACTAGCCGCAAAGCCCCCCTCGCGGACTTTTTGGCTAGCTCCTGCGGAGGGCTATTGGGGGCCTTTGGCCCACCACTTGTGTTTGATGGGCCGAAGGCCCACCAAACACAGACTCTCCAGATAGCCCCTTCTAACTTCATGGATGTAGAAATGTATGTATTAACGCCAACCCATTCACATCACCCCCAACCCATTCACTCACCCATTACCCATCACCCCCCACCCATTCACTCACCCATTACCCATCACCACACACCCATTCACTCACCCATTACCCATCACCCCCCCCTATTCCCTCACCCATCACCACACACCCATTCACTCACCCATTACCCATCACCCCCACCTATTCCCTCACCCATCACCCATTACCCATCACCCCACCCATTCACTCACCCATAAAACCATCACCCTACATCAAGGTTTCCTCAATTCTCGCAACCCACTTTTTTTTTCCACAATTCTCGCTAATAGGCTGCTAAAAAAAAAAAGAAAAAAAAGTGATCGGATCATACTATAAGTGGGCTTAAAACCTTCCCCTGCTCGACCCGGTTCCAAAACTGTGCCATATGAGGGGATTGTGCCACGGGGGGTGGAACGTATACCACACACACACACACACACACACACACACACACACGCACACACACACACACACACACACACACACACACACACACACACACACAGACAGACAGACACACTTTCGCTTATATTATTATACTAGCCGCAAAGCCGCCCTCCGGGCGGCCTTTTTGGCTAGCTCCTGCAGAGGGCTATTGTTGGCCTTCGGCCCACCACCTGTGTTTGGTGGGCCTTCGGCCCACCAAACACAGACTCTCCAAATAGCCTCTTCTAACTTTCCTGAAATCATGGATGTAGAAATGTATGTATTAACGCCAACCCATTCACATCATAGCCCCTTCTAACTTTCCTGAAAGTAAAGCCGCCCTCCGGGCGGACTTTTTGACTACCTCCTGCGGAGGGCTATTGGTGGGCTTTCGGCCCACCACCTGTGTTTGGTGGGCCGAAGGCCCACCAAACACAGACTCTCCAGATAGACCCATTACCCACCACCTCGGCCCACCAAACACAGACTCTCCAGATAGCCCCTTCTAACTTTCCTGAAATGGATGTATTCCCCCCACCCATTCACTCACCCATTACCCATTCACTCACCCATTACCCATTCACTCACCCATTACCCATCACCACACACCCATTCACTCACCCATTACCCATCACCACTCACCCATTACCCATCACCCCTATCACACCTATTCCCTCACCCATCACCCATCACCCCCCACCCATTCACTCACCCATCACCCCACACCCATTACCCATCACCCCACCCATTCACTCACCTATTACCCATCACCCTACATCAAGGTTTCCTCAATTCTCGCAACCCACTTTTTTTTCTTCACAGTTCTCGCTAATAGGCTGCTAAAAAAGAAAAAGAAAAAAATGTGATCGGATCATCCTATAAGTGGGCTTAAAACCTTCCCCTGGTCAACCTGATTCCAAAACTGTGACATATGATGGGATTCCGCCACAGGGGGCGGCACCTATCGCGGACAGACAGACAGACAGACAGACAGACAGACACACACACACACACCACACACTTTCGCTTATATTATTATATATATATATATATATATATATATATATATATATATATATATATATATATATATATATATATATATATATAACACACAGAGAGAGAGAGAGGAGAGAGAGAGAGAAGAGAGAGAGAGAGAGAGAGAGAGAGAGAGAGATGGGATTAGGTTTTTTTCCGCTTACATAACTGCGTTACAAATTTGAAGGAAATGCTCAATTTTGATGCCATGTTTTGACTCGTTGACGCGATGGCACGGCCCTGAGTCACGCGTGCTAGCCACTGCACGGGAAGAAGATGCTATAAAGACCTTGTGTAATGATTGTAGGAATCTTCTTCTTATTACATATGATATTCACGGTCTCAGGGTTGTTAGTGCTGAGTAGAAAGTGCTGATTAATTAATAGAGGGACTTAGACATTTATTAAGCCTAATTAAAAATGTGAATATTTCAAGACGCAAGAACTATAAACTGCCCGAGACGTGACAGTTGCGTTTGCTGAAATCTTATAATCGAGGGAGAAAAAAATCTGTCCATGACTCGTACGAATGTCTGAGATTACTTTGTGGGACATCAGTCAATTGGTACAGAGTGACTAGGGACGCATATTGCCTCACGCCTCGCAATTTTTTTTTTTTTTTCGTTTTTGCATTATAAGGGAAGGGCCAAGGAAAAAAAAAAAGAAAAAAAAAAAGCCCGCTGTGCTGTGAGATCTTATAAATATAAAGCAGACAGTAAGAGATACAGAAAGGGAGTGGTTAAATTTAGTTTGGAAGGTGTCTTGATACTCCTCTTTTGAATTAATCAGAGTCGTAGGAAGGTGGAAAGATAGAAACAGGAAGAGAGTTCCAGAGTTTACCATTGAAAGGGATGAAAGAGTAAAGATACTGGTTAACTCTTGCATTAGTAATATGGACAGAATAGGGATGAGAATGAGTATAAATTCCTGTGCAGTGAGGCCGCGGGAGGGAGGGGAGGCATGCAGTTAGTAAGATCAGAAGAGCAGTGAGCTTGATAGTAACGGTAGAAGATAGCGAGAAAAACAACATTGCGGCGGTGATTTAAAGATTGAAGACAGTCAGTCAGAGGGAAGTTGATGAGACGAAAAACTTTTGACTCAACCCTGTTTAAGAGAGTTATATGAGTGGATCTCCTACAAACATGAGAGGCATACTCCATACATGGGCGGATGAGGCCCCTGTACAGAGCAAGCAGCTGGGAGGGAGGAAAAAATGGACGTAGACGCCACAAGACTAAATTCTTAGAAGCCGATTTAGCAAGAGATGAGATGTGAAATTTCCAGTTGAGGTAACTAGTTTCCTGTTGTTATTAAAGGATATTCCAATAATGTTCATTGTAGAAGAGGGAGACAGTTGAGTGTCATTGAAGAAGCCAGGATTGTTGTCTGGGAGTTTGTCTGAGCAGGTAGGTGAAGAAACTAGGTTTTTGAGGCATTGAATAAAACAAAACTTAGACACTATTATAGCCATTACCGAAGCAAACCTTTATTGGCTGAAAATAAAAATGTATCTGATATCATAATACTATGGTCTGTAATATTTTTCGCTGCGGAGGTATGGAAGGTTTTTGGGAAATAATAAGTAGACATGATTTTATTTCAATCAAGCGATGCCATTGATAAGCGAGGTCTCTCTCTCTCTCTCTCTCTCTCTCTCTCTCTCTCTCTCTCTCTCTCCTCTCTCTCTCTCTCTCTCTCTCTCTCTCTCTCTCTCTCACACACACACACACACACACACACACACATATGCATAAGAAGCAGTTCAAGGTCATTGAAGTTGATCTCATGACATTGCCAGCCATTTAAAAAAAACTTAAAGAAAGCAATAATATTAGTCATATTTAAGGAGAGAGAGAGAGAGAGAGAGAGAGAGAGAGAGAGAGAGAGAGAGAGAGAGAGAGAGAGAGAGAGAGAGAGAGAGAGAGAGAGAGAGAGAGAGAGAGAGAGAGAGAGAGAGATAACATGTCAGAAATCAAGACTATGCATTATTGTTTCTAATCATATCAAGATTCAGGAATGACCTTCTATTATATCCGTATTAATAAATAAAGAATTGAGAATCCAAGTTATGTGCGAGTAGGTATGTAGTGTTCAAACGATTTCATTTTTATTTATGGATGTACATTTTTCCCTTCAACAGACCCACACGAGCGCGCTGTCATGTGTGTATGTAGTGTTAATTAAAGGTCTAAAGGTCTGAATTAACAAAAAGTGTGAAGGAAACAAGTAGCTTCCTTTATACACCGAGTACATAATAAAGGAATAACCTAGGAACAATACACAAGGTAAAGCGGAGGAGCTAATATAAGTAGTAGTAGTAGTAGTTGTAGTAGTAGTAGTAGTAGTAGTAAGTAGTAGTAGTAGTAGTAGTAGTAGTAATAGTTGTTGTTGTAGTTGTAGTAGTAGTAGTAGTAGTATAGTAGTAGTAGTAGTTGTTGTTGTAGTTGTAGTAGTAGTAGTAGTAGTAGTAGTAGTAGTAGTAGTAGTAGTAGTAGTAGTAGTAGTAGTAGTAGTAGTAGTAGTAGTAGTTGTTGTTGTAGTTGTAGTAGTAGTAGTAGTAGTAGTAGTAGTAGTAGTTGTAGTAGTAGTAGTAGTAGTATAGTAGTAGTAGTAGTAGTAGTTGTTGTTGTAGTTGTAGTAGTAGTAGTAGTTGTTGTTGTAGTTGTAGTAGTAGTAGTAGTAGTATAGTAGTTGTTGTTGTTGTAGTAGTAGTAGTAGTATAGTAGTAGTAGTAGTATAGTAGTAGTAGTAGTAGTAGTAGTATAGTAGTAGTAGTAGTAGTTGTTGTTGTAGTTGTAGTAGTAGTAGTTGTTGTAGTAGTAGTAGTAGTAGTGGTAGTAGTAGTAATGGTAGTAGTAGTAGTAGTTGTTGTTGTTGTTGTAGTTGTAGTAGTAGTAGTAGTAGTTGTTGTTGTAGTTGTAGTAGTAGTAGTAGTAGTTGTTGTTGTTGTAGTAGTAGTAGCAGTAGCATATAGTAGTAGTAGTAGTTGTTGTTGTTGTAGTAGTAGCAGTAGTAGTAGTAGTAGTAGTAGTAGTATAGCAGTACGTTGCTGGGTATAGACACTGCATGAGGTCGATGGTTGCCCAAGGATAATATACTATAGAGATAAGATAAGATTTTCATCCTATCTAGACACTTTGCAAGTACCAACTACAAGGTTATTGACTATACAAAGCGCCGCCACGTCAGCACGAACTAGGCAGACTCGAACCGCTGACCGAATGCACAGGGACGCTGCACATTGCGGGCTCACGTCTCTACCAACCTTGCCACCCTGACGGGCATATATACTATAGAGGTATCCTTGTGTGTTATCCATGACTTTCTCTCCTACTAATATTATCTTCTCTTCCTCCGCCCTACTACTTCCTACTATCCCATTTTGCTATCTTTCAATCTCTTCTTTTTTATTCGTATTCGTATTATCCTTGTATATTTTAAGAACATAAGAACATACGAAAATATAAAAACTACAAGAGGCCGTGAGACCTACTCGAGTAAGTTCCTGTTGCTTAACACTACCTACATCCACCTTTCATCCCCATCCATGAAATTATCTAGCCTCCTTTTAAACTCCCTATTGGCTCGGCACTAACTACCCCACGACTGAGTCCCATGCCAATCATTTACCACCCTAAAATCCTTTATTATTTTTTTATATTATCCTTGTATATAGGGTTGTCTGTACTACTCTCCTGCACGCGTGAGTCTGAGGTTCTTGCCAAGCCAAACAGCTGCTGACGTGACACAACTTCTTGATAAGACACATTCCCAAACATGAAGTGATAACGTAATATCTGTATCCATTTTTTATGAGTTTTGCTTCCTCCCTAATATCTGAATCCGTTTATTATGGGTTTTGCTTCCTCCCTAATATCTTAATCCGTTTATTATGGGTTTTGCTTCCTCCCTAATATCTGAATCCGTTTATTATGGGTTTTGCTTCCTCCCTAATATCTTAATCCGTTTATTATGGGTTTTGCTTCCTCCCTAATATCTGAATCCGTTTATTATGGGTTTTGCTTCCTCCCTAATATCTTAATCCGTTTATTATGGGTTTTGCTTCCTCCCTAATATCTGAATCCGTTTATTACACTGGGGAACAAATTTTTGTTGAGTTAGGTCTGACACTTGTTATTAAGTAATTTGTGGGTGCTAAATCCAAAACTGATCTCAGTTTTTCTCTATCACGTCAAGTTTTTGAACTGTAGGATTTTCGTTTTCTTAAAAAATATGAAAAATACTGTACATAACAGTAACAGTGCTTATTTTATAAAAAGTTGCAAATGTTAACATACAATGAAAAATGAAAGAAATAGGCATGAATAGAATGTTTATTTAACATTATCATGTTTTTAGAAAGGATAAGGCTATAATTGTGTGCAGGTTAAGGTAAAAATTTACGTTTGTAGCTTTGTCTGGAGTGTTCAACTTGAGGACTATCGCGTTTGATGCTCCAACAATAGTCAGCCATCATATGCACATCCCATCTACCCTGGTAACGTTCTTCCATAATCTTCAAATCTTGGTGAAATCGTTCACCTTGCTCGTCGCTAGCAGCACCAAGATTTTCCGGAAAGTTGGCAAGATGGCTATGCAAAAAATGTACTTTAATACTCATGTTGCAACTAAGCGCTTTGTAGCTCTCCAATAGTTTCTGAACAATTTCTGTGTAATTACTTGCACGTGTATTTCCAAGAAAGTTCTTGACGACGTCTTTGAATGATAGCCAAGCATTCTTTTCAAGGTCTGACATAGTACCGTTGAAATGTTCATCTTTGATGAGCTGTCGAATTTGTGGACCATCAAACACACCGGCCTTGATTTTTTCAATTGACAGTCCAGGAAATGCCAAGATGATGTACTTCAAACAGTCGCCATCAGTTGACAATGCTTTTACAAATTGTTTCATGAGACCTAGTTTTATGTGCAGAGGTGGGAATATTATTTTCTTCCTGTCAACAAGTGGCTCATGTACAATGTTAGGATCTCCAGGTTTAAGATCAGATCTCGGAGGCCAATTCGTCTGAACCCAATGCTTCTCTCGAGCTCTGCTATCCCACATACAGAGAAAGCAGGAATACTTTGTGTATCCACGTTGTTGACCAAGAAGGAAGGACACCATTTTAAGGTCAACACAGATGATCCAATTGTGTTTGTCATATTGCAATAACTCAATGACTCTCTTTACATCTCCATATTCTTCACGAAGACAGACCGAATGCCCAATAGGGACTGCGCCAAACAAATTGCCATTGTGTAGAAGGACACACTTCAAGCTCAGCTTTGAGCTATCAATAAACAATCGCCATTCATTTGGATTGTAGATTGAAAGCCCTAATTCCTTCAGTAAACCAGGAATGTTATGGCAAAACACAAAACCGCTGGCACTTCGAAAGTACTGCAGAAATGTACTTTCTCTGGTTCGAAAGTATGATACCTTCACTCCTTGTTCAAGTATGTTTTTCTCGTTCAGTCTTGATGCTAGTATTTCAGAAACTTTTTTGGATAGGCCCAAATCACGTGCTAAATCATTCAACTCGTGCTGATCAAATCCCCTACGAACTGAATCCTCGTGAATGTCAAAATCTGCATCATTGCTGTCACTGCGTTCTTCAACATCACTCAGATCTTCTAGAGGAGGTAGTTGTTCGAAAACTGGCACTGGAATTTCAGCTGAATGAGGCTGAATGAGGCTCACAAGTGGAATTTTGCTTATCTGGAGGGTAAGCTGTGGAGAAAAAACTTGACGTGCTAGAAAAAAACTGACTACAGATTTGGAATCAGCATGCCAATTTTAGTCTAAATAAGCTCAAAAATCTAACTCAACAAATTTTTTTTCTTCAAATTGTTCCCCAGTGTTATGGGTTTTGCTTCCTCCCTAATATCTGAATCCGTTTATTATGAGTTTTGCTTCCTCCCTAATATCTGAATCCGTTTATTATGGGTTTTGCTTCCTCCCTAATATCTGAATCCGTTTATTATGGGTTTTGCTTCCTCCCTAATATCTGAATCCGTTTATTATGGGTTTTGCTTCCTCCCTAATATCTGAATCCGTGTATTATGGGTTTTGCTTCCTCCCTAATATCTGAATCCGTTTATTATGGGTTTTGCTTCCTCCCTAATATCTGAATCCGTTTATTTTGGGTTTTGCTTCCTCCCTAATATCTGAATCCGTTTATTATGGGTTTTGCTTCCTCCCTAATATCTGAATCCGTTTATTATGGGTTTTGCTTCCTCCCTAATATCTGAATCCGTTTATTATGGGTTTTGCTTCCTCCCTAATATCTGAATCCGTTTATTATGGGTTTTGCTTCCTAATATCTCAATCCGGTTTTTTTTATTAGTTTGCTTCCTAATATCTCAATCCATTTTTTATGAGTTTGCTTCCTAATATCTCTATCTACTTTTAATGAGTTTTGCTCCCTAATTTCTCTATCCGTTTTTTTTATGAGTTTTGCTTCCTAATATCTCAATTATTTTTTGAGTTTTGCTTCCTAATATCTCAATGAGGTTTTTTTTTATGAGTTTTGCTTCCTAATATCTCAATGAGTTTTTTTTTTATGAGTTTTGCTTCCTAATATCTCAATCCGTTTTTTATGACTTTTGCTTCATTGCACGGGATATGTTGAATAGCGTAAGCGATAACGTATAGATGCTGCGTATACACTATCTCGCGATATGGTGATAAGGTGTGGTGATTACGGGGGGGGGGGGGGGTTTGGAACTAATTCTTCTTCTTCTTCTTTCTGTTTAACGTCAGATTTTCCCATAATATCTTGTGAGGTTAGACGGCCGAAGATACGCTTCCAACTATCTCTATCATGCATTGCCTCAAATTTTCAATGCCCAATGCTACCAGATCCTCTTTTAAACTCACTGCCTCCATGTCTTCCTTAGCCTACCCGGTGGACGGCGACCTGGCACTTCCACTCCAACAGCTCTCCCCAATGCCTCACCACCTTCTCTCCTCTTCACGTGCCCAAACCACCTCAATCGCCTTACTCTCAGCACTGTATTCAGCCAGTGGCGTACCGAGGGGTTGGGGCCATGCGGCCAGCCCCCCCCCCCCCCCCCCCCGTTTGCAAAGAAAAAAAAATATATATATAGATAGATAGATAGATAGATAGATAGATAGATAGATAGAATAGATACATTTTTTTAATAAAAAAAAATATAAATTACATTTATTTAAAAAATATATATTTGATCTATATAGGTACGTGTGTATTTTTTTTTTTTTTTTATATATATATATTCATATATTTTGGTTTCATTTTTTTATGTTATATTATTTTATTTTTTATTTTTATTATATATATATATATTTTCTATATTATGTTTTTTTTTTTATTTTTTTTTTTTTTTTTTTTTTATTTTATTGTTTTATTTTTTATATTTTATATATTTTTATTATTTTTATTTTTTATATTTTTTATTTTTTTTATTTTTTATATATATTATTTATATTATTTATTATTTATAATATAATATAATATATATATTATATTTTATATTATTATATTTATATATTATATATATATATATTATATATATATATATATATATATATATATATATATATATATATATATATATATATATATATATATATATATATATATATTATATATATATATATAATAATATATATATATATATATATATATATATATAATAATATATATATATATATATATATATATATATATTGGCCCCCCCCTTTTCAATTTTCTGTGTACGCCACTGTATTCAGCTCCTTCAATCCACAATTTTCCCACCTCTTCACTGGACACTTCATCTCTTCATGTGACCCCAGCCATATACCTCAACATTCTCCGATCACAACCAACCAACTAATCTTTCCCCCATCATTCCCCAACTTCTTTGTCAAAGCCCATGATTGATTGATTTAATGCCAAAAAAGGGGGAAATGTGCCAGACATCAGAGGTCATATGGCACTATGACAAAGCATATAAAGGGGAGGGGTTATAGAGAAAGAGTAAACGGTGAGGGGTGTCAAAGCCCATGTCTCAGAACCATATAGGGGATTGGAACACATTCACTAATCCCTTCTTTGTCCCATCATGCTAACGA
This sequence comes from Chionoecetes opilio, assembly GCA_016584305.1. Lineage (NCBI taxonomy): Eukaryota > Metazoa > Arthropoda > Malacostraca > Decapoda > Majidae > Chionoecetes > Chionoecetes opilio. The sequence goes on along the minus strand of JACEEZ010021552.1, from coordinate 156,205 downwards.
ATGTGTGTGTAATAAGGGATCGAGGTCGCTAGCTGTGCACATATGGTTGCGTCAGTGCCCTCGATCCGTGCCTGACTTTTCTTAGTTTTCTATTTACTTTTTGCCGCGTTTCTATCATGAGGAAAGTTTGGATGGAATATGGGATAGGGAGAGCTGATGATGCCATGCCCATTAGATCGTAAAATCATCATTCAAGTCATCTTATTAGTGTGATTATATTCCAGTCATTATATTATTCTATACAAGTAATCATAGTCACACCTGTTAAGAGTTTGACCAACGGTTCAATTCAATTCAATTCAATTCAATTCAAGTAGTTTATTAGCCATATAATTATAAGCAAAGCTTGATCATATATGCATGGTATATAAACATGGCTGGGCCCGTTAAATGAAAACACTTTTGACAGGCCCCTTGTATGTACCCTATAAAAAAGCCTTGCATAAGACAAACATATTTACTTATTATATTTCGATATACCTTTTTATCAATATCAATACTTACATAGACATCCATACCTAAACATATCAAGACTTACAAACATACAAACCAACAGAAACTCATCCATTATATTTATATATATTTTATATATATATATTTATATATATTTTATATTATAGATGTATTTGAAAAAAATACATCTACTGAAGAAACAAAAATGACTACTACTCAACATTTATAGATCAATACATATTTACTATATATTTCTTTGTATTTATTTTAAATGTATTTTTATTAACAATATTTTTGATGTGCTCTGGAAGTTATTCCATTTCATGCATCCAAAATAAGTGACAAATCTTTGGTGACTTTTATTTGACCGTAACTAAATTATGAGGCGGATTTTTCCCAAAGTCTAAAGCAAATGAAAGAAATCCCCGGAATCTACTAAACTTTATTTAACCGTAACTAAATTATGAGGCGTATTTTTTCCAAAGCCTAGCAAGTGAAAGAAATGCCTGGAATCAGCTAATCCTTTCTAGGAAGGTTCAGGTAGAAGACAGACTGACCGTGAGCAGTGAACACAGACACAGCAATCATTGACCAGCGGCATCATGTCAACCTCGCACCTTATTTAATATTTTGCGAGAAAACTTTTTACATGGAGAATATCAATAGAAAGCGAAAATTCACTAGCTTTCCATTGATATATTTCGTTTTCTGATAAATAAATTAGAACCATGTATAAATTAGCGTTAACTAAATAAATAACCTCATCAATCGGGAAAAATTACCCGATTTCATGATGTTATTTATTTAGTTAACGCTAATTTATACATGCTGCTAATTCATTTATCAGAAAACGAAATATATCAATGGAAAGCTAATGAAATTCCGCTTCTATTGATATTCTCCATTTAAAAAGTTTTCTCGCAAAATATTATATGGCGAAGAGTTTAACTGAATATTAAGTTCATGCATATTTCTTGAGTCTCATAATGGCCTTTCTCTAGTGTGTTTTACGGTTTTTTATTTGATAATATTATAGTACAAACATTTCCGAAGATAACAGTATATCTTTTATACTGATAAATATATATTTGGTATTGGAAAATTACCATAAGCTGGCAAACACAGGCGGCAAGTGGAGTTTGTTGATCCTCCAGCTCGCATCTCCCGCGCCTGTCGCAGCCACAACAAGGGCTGTGACGTCACGTGCAAGGCACCTATTGCTTATTGCCTAATTATCCCGTTGTTTTTTCTCGGCACTGATGTATCTATTCTTTTAGTGCCATCATTTAAAGACGGTCACTCAAAAATAATAATAAGAAAAAACCCATGATGGTGGGGGACACACAACGACACTATCTCACACACAGGATTGAATACAACTCTTGTCTTCACCAATAGGTTCATTCTTAGTTACATGCTTGGTATCATTCTGTATGAGGAAAATTACACTCATATTCATAGGTTTTAGTGATAGGATGGGTGATTCAGGGGCAAACAAATGTATGTAGGAGAGAGAGAGAGAGAGAGAGAGAGAGAGAGAGAGAGAGAGAGAGAGAGAGAGAGAGAGAGAGAGAGAGAGAGAGAGAGAGAGAGAGAGAGAGAGAGAGAGAGTGTGTGAGATATATATAGAGAGAGAAAGAGAGATATATAGAGAAAGAGAGAGTATGTGTGTGTGTGTGTGTGTGAGAGAGAGAGAGAGAGAGAGAGAGAGAGAGTGAGCAATCATTCATCATCACCTCAGCTACAATGCAGAGATATTGTGATTCCAACTTTCGGCATGTTTTACACAGAGAACGAGAACGTATAGTCAGAGAACATCTTATTAAGTGAAGAAAACGACATTCAGACGCCCATGTCCTTGTTCCCTTTGTTATGCATCTCGATAATTTTAATATTCTACCTTGAATTAAAACCATTATCACTTTTCCCCCTTTGTATTCCTCAAGATTCTGATGGGGGGAGTTCTTCGGGGGGGGGGGGGGGAGAAGAGGAGGGGAGAGTTAAAGAGACATGCAATCCTCATCCTCACGTTTGACACACGCACACACAAATAAATAAACAAATAAATAAATAAATGAAAATAGAATAATAATAATGATAATAATAATAGATAAATAAAGGAATGAAAATAATTAAGAAATCATGCTTGTACTTTTCAGCCGCATTCATTTGCTTAGCTGGTGGAGGAAGAGAAGAATACAATCGAACACACGAAGTCAAAAACACCTGGCGCCACCACAATCCAGGTGTTTACAGTAGACAGCAGCTGCTTGCCACGCCACCACGCACCTGACACCACGAACAGTGCCTCGCCCACCGCCACCATCACCACCACTGCACCATCACCACCACTGCCACCATCACCACCACTGCCACCAACATAATGTCAACAATTAAAAAGGTATGAAGGCTGAGTGAGGCTTTTTAAGGGAGGAGAAAGCATTAAGATCATCCTATGGTAGGTAGAAAGAAGGCAGTCATAACAAGCTAGTGCGTGGCACCCAAGGATAGTATTTATTAGTTTGTATATATTATCCTTGGCGGTACTGGTGAGCAAACATAACTTGGTCTGAGGTGGTTACGAAATGTGGAAAAGACAGAAAGGCGAGGCCGCGACGAGGAGAGAGGTTAAGGAAGGTATAGGATATTATAGACTCCTTTCTAACACGTTAATCTAAAGTTCTAAACAAAACATAATCATGCAGTTGTGATCCAGAGCAATCACCGGAAATATCAAAGGGAACTTGTCAAAGATTCGAGTCAAAGTATCGAATCTCACATGTATATTATCCTGTCTGCTTCTTTCTTCTGCCTTCTTGGTATAAGTATAATAATAGACCTTGTATTATCCTAGCCCCTTAGTCTGCCTTATGCTGCATCACCGCTCCCTTGACGTGCTTAGCGAGGGGCAGTGTGAATCAAGGTAACAGAAGACCCTTGGTGTAGAAAGTTATTTTAGCGCAAAGCCTTACTTGTCATGCGCAAGATCTACATTATGCGTATGTGTATGCATGGGTTGTGTTCATTTTTGGCGTCAGGATATGTCGAAACACTACTACTTATACTATTATCTATACTATGTGCTATGTGGTGGGCCTGGGTGGTTAATTGATCATATAGCCCAGTCCTTGAGGTGCGGGGCGTGGTGTTTTTTTCCCGTATTCATTGCGTGTTGTAGGAGGCTTATAAACGTAAAGGGCGGAAAGATAGGCGCCCTTCCCTTGGTAATTAACATCTTTCCCATGAAAACAAAACACAGAAATGTGCCTTTTTTTATTGTCACTACCAGTTATAAGCTTGTGTGGGAAAAGGCGAAGTGTATACAAAATGTACGTATATATTGGTTAATATTTGTTTGATATTTTCCTATGATGCATTGCTGAATCAAAGTAAAACAGGATTTGGTTAAATACGTTAGTCTTATTCAGTAATATTTATGGCTTTAGGCTTTCTTGTAGGGGAGGACGCTTATTTTTAGCCTTGGGTTCGATCCTTCGCTCTGCTCTGGTCACAGCTGGTCACGTAAGCATAAAGTAGGACAGAGCCTTATTAGGATTTCTACGTAAAGGCTTTGAAGTATGATATGTTATAAGGGAGACACGCACACATACAAAACTGTGGCGTGAATTGCGAATTAATCCTTTTGAGTGCCTTTAAGTATTCTGTCCTAGCTCAGGGTCTCTTGCTTGGGTCTCAAAAGTCATTGCAACCTGCACCGCGTTCCTAGAAAATGCTATTCCTCTAGGGCAGTTTTTCACCTATAGTGTGTGTTCAATGCAACCCCGCGATGCAGCCATGACTGATATAGTGTGGATAATATACAAGTAATATATAGTATTCTTGGATATTAACCGTGGGGAACTTTCCGCGTCTTTAGAGGGAGGAAAGAATAAAGAGGGATCAGCCTATGTAAATACCACTTACGGCTGACTGGCTTTTCTCAGCTTCTCATAACAAAATTAACATTCGTACCGAGACACACACTCACAATATCTATCGCACCATCGCACAATAGGTTATCTATACATGATGAGATATCCCTACCCTACGGTCTACGATAACCTAACCCTACCCTACGGTCTATATACCGTAGATAACACTAAAGTCGCCAGGACAACGTTTTTTTCGATTTACAGACGTCTGATGCCATGGCGTTAATACTTACATTTCTACATCCATGATTTCAGGAAAGTTAGAAGGGGCTATCTGGAGAGTCTGTCATTTTGTGTCTTCATCTCTGTCATATTATGGCTAAAACTGAACAAATTACAAAAAATATCAACCGAGTGGCGACCTACACTAAGATTGCCAAGCTAGTGTAAATAATATGTTCTGAGTGTCATCCCGCCGTCGTCATCGCCCGAAAAAAAACGAGTAGAGAAATTTGAAACCGTATATACTTGCAGATACAAAGCATAAAATAACACTGAAACAGCTAGGGTAGATTATACAGTCATGATATAAACTACTGTGTATCATCTTCAGTGGCACATACAAATCAGTAGTGATGCTATAATTCGTAATATATGGCGGCTGGCGACATTAGGGCAGGTGGCGACTAAAGTGTTATCTACGGTAGTGTATCTGGGGTAAGGATTGTGTACCACGAAAGCAAGAGTCTAGATTCTAGATGTACGTTAAAGATCGGGCATTGATTGAACTATTCCATATTTTTTCTCGATTTTCAATATTAGGCCTCTGCGAGTCTAAAAATATACCGCACAAAGTTAACTTGCATTTTTCCTTACTACTTTTTGACCAAATTACTATTATGCTTCTCTGCTGCTGCAGAATCTGTAGGGAAGAGAAAAGGGTGAAAGGAAAGTGAAATTAGGAGTGAGGAATGGGAGAGACGTACGTACAGAGGAGGAATGTGGAAGGTTAGGGAAGGAGCAGGAAAAGGATAAAAGAGAGGAAGGGGAAGGAGGATAAATGGGGTGGGGGAAAGCACCGAAGGTTGAGAAAAAAAGGGGTAGAGGCAGGGTTGCCAGGTCGTGGACTGTTCCCACCCAATTCCATCCCAAAACCAGCCCAAAAACCGCGACCTCGGTCCCCCCAAAACGCGACAAAACGGCAAAAAAAGAAAAAGAAATTCTTTTGTGTATGTTTCATGCTCAAGACGACTGACAGGAGTATAACAAAAAGGGAAAAAAATATTTGACAAGTAATGTATCTATATTAGCATACATACGTAGCCATTCATGCCTTACATGCTATGCTATAAGTTTTTTTCTGGACATTTTCTATATATCAGGTATATCAACATACTCCTGATCGTCAGCATTGGAATAAATGTCCTTTGTAAAAAGTGACAGCATTTCCTCTGTGGGGTTAAACTCATTGCAACACGTGTTATTTCTATGCATGAATGCACGGACATGTCATGTATTTTCTAAACTCTTGTGTTGCAAGTCACTCACGCAAGCTAATGTATGTCCTCCTCTGATCACGGCAGCTGTAGTAGTAGAGATTGATTGATTTAATGCCAAAAAAAAGGAATGTGCCAGACATCAGAGGTCATATGGCCAGTGGCGTCACCAGGAAAAAAAATTAGGGGGGGGCTTTAGCCCCGGGGGGGTGATGGGCTATCCAGCTGGGGGGTCGGGGAGTAATTTTGAAAATTAATCAGTTCCAGTGTAATTTTGAGGCCCAAAAAAGAGAAGAAAGTGTGGAATTTAGCTTTAATTACATGACACATAAATTAATAGAGTTATACCATGCATCATACCATATTAACTAAATTTGATAATTTGAAGAAAATTTTTATTCTGTTTATACAAAATAATAAAATTGCCATTTTTCTCTCTCCACTAACAAACACAAAGGAATTGCACAATGTATGTTTTTGGTTTGTTTCTCAGTAAGGTTTTATCTTGATAATGAAAAAAATATATAAATATAAACTTACAATATATTCAAGGTATTTCCCTTATTGCACAAAAACAGGTACATGGGATACTGTAGTTAAACAGAATAAAGTACATGATCATGATAAAGTAACTAAAAGCCGATTTAACCTGCCTCCCACTGCCTTACCCTGGCACCCACTGCCTTAACCTGCATACCACTGTGTTAACCTAACCAATTTTGGGGGTGCTGAGTCCTTGACTTGGGGGGGGCTAAGTCCCCCTTAGCCCCCCCGCGGTGACGCCACTGCATATGGCACTGTAGTAGTAGAGAGAGTAAAATGTTTGACATCCTCTCTATGAGTCTCTCTCCTTATACTTTGAATTTAGAGAGAGGCTGAATGAAGGGTGGACCTTGGAAGGTGTGGCATGACCCAGGCCAATTAATCGTCCCTATAGGGATGTCAGTACCCTACCTAGGGTGTGACCTCCGTGAGAGGTCACGGCTTCGAGGTCTCTAATCAGGTCAAAGTCCGGTCGTGATAATCCTTTTTAAGGATAATTGTCCACTTGACCGGGTGCAAATGTGTCATGTGCTTGCGAAGCCAATCAACCCAAAAATCCGCAAGCCTAAGTTAAAACAGCCCAAAAAACCGCAACCCGCGACCATCGTTTCCCCCCCCCCCCCCCCCAACTTCCATTAAAAAGAGCCCAATTGGGCGGGTAAACCGCGGACCTGGCAACCCTGGGTAGAGGTAGAGAAGGGAGGTTGGAAATGAAGAAAGGGGGTAAGCAAATGATGGAGAGAATGTTGGGGTTTTAGGAGGATATAGGGAAGATGAAGAGGAAGGAAAGAGGAAAAACGAGGAGGATAGAGGAACATGGGAGGTTTATTAAGGAAAAAAATGGTACCGTAGGAGAGAAAAAATAGTGAGAGAGGAATTATTCTATTAACTATTCTTTAAAGATGAGTCATGACTCATGAGAATGTGAGTAAGTATATGAATCCTGTATAATTAGAAAACATACAAGAATCTCTCCTTTTCACACAATAAAGATAAAATCGATTCCTCCGTTAGCTCAAAGGCAACTCAACCACTTATTAATTTACACAAATATATTTCTCGCCTCATTTACAGTCAAAAGGAGTATAAAAATAGTATAAAAAACAAACAAATTACAAAAAACTAATAATATCAAATGAAATTCCTCAAAAAACGTGAAATAATAAAAACTAAATACGAAAATTTCCTAGGAATACATTTATTTCCGACTCCACAACAACGCCGACAGCTGATTGGACGGTGTATCAGCCAATCAGAGACGAGCTACCATGAAAGGACCAATAGGGTAACGCGTCTCATGTCCTTTAGTTTGCACATGGCGGGCACAGAGGCTACACGTTCCTTGTGAATATTTCCTCTATTTTTGAAGACGCTGGTATAGGAACAACGTAAATATGGAGGTAAGAAGGTGGAGAGTGGATGAGAATGTATGGTGGATGTGTGGAAGGTGGATAAAGGCAGTAGAGTTTGATGTGGAGTGGGAAGTAAAGGTAGTGTGGATATTGGTGATGTGGGAAGCATGGAAGCAGTGTGGAAGTGGATAAGGATTAATGAATCCTTATGTGGATGTAGGATGTAGGATGTGGAGTGGATGTAGAGGGTATTGGTGTATTGTTAAAGATATGCATGTGGATGAAGGGAGAAGAATGGATGTGGATAGTGTAGTGTAGAGTCGAGCGGTAGTGTGAAGTGTGGATGTTTGAGTGGATAATCATGTCGGGTGGATGTGGATATGGGAATGGGTGGATAGAGGGGTTATAATCCACACTAACTCATGTAAAATAAGGTAACAAATAGTATATAGTAAATCAAGTCACCAATAATACAGAAAAACAAAAATATACGTAAAACTTGTTTATTTTACGTCTAAGAATGTTGCTCTATCGGAGTCAGTCGGGATAGGGTTATGAAGGTGAAGCAATAGGGATAAAAGAGTCACGTGGGTGCGTTGGCCTCCCGCCTATGGCTCTAGCGCCACAACAAAGCCTTGGCGCCGCGCGGGGTGTTTACTGGTACTGGGTCTTGGTCTTTAAATGGCCTGTCGAGAGTAAAGGGATAAATGGATAATCGACACACCGACAGCCGATAATCACAGACAGTTTCAGCTGGGTGACTCAACTCAAGCTCAATGGAATAACATGAATAGGGTGATAGGTGTGCAGATAGGGCCTATAGTTATTAAGTGTATGCCTTATTCATACATGCTGTTCTTGTTCTAACCATTATGACATCGGAAACAAGGTACATTTTCGGTATTGGGCACCAGGTTTAAATCAGATTGGCAACTGTCGCCGATAGGAATTCTCGCCAAAACACCGAACGAGAACTCTCGCCGACGGGGAAATTTTCGGCGACAGTTCCACTTGTTATTTATGAAAAGTAAGAATAAAGGTTATTTAATTATTGGAGACCACATTTTTCGCTTGTCCCAAAAAACTGCAAAACCAGTTCGTGCAAAACATGGACACTGGTTACATAACATGACTCACCTGATCAAGTTGTTGCTGGTATTTAATCCCTGAATGCAGAAAACGTGTAGAAGCTGATTAAATGCATATATTGGGTACTGTAATATCGAGATCAAGAACTGGAACTCGCCAAAAATAAGAACACGTCTTCTTCTTGTGACCTTAGTCGCTTAGTATCGCTTCATAGGTCCTCTTCCACTTCGTCTCCTTCGTTAACAAAACTTGTTAACTCTTCCCCTGTTTATTTCACCTGGGAAAGACATTTTGATCAGTTTCTATTTTGTGTTCTTATCTCCCAACACTGCGTTAGGAACACTTTGGTGAGGTTTACAATACTTTAAGTTTCCTTTCTGTCCCCATACAGCCCTAACACCGTACACAGGACCCCGTCTTTCTGCTCTAGTCTCCTGTCCCACTCCTCTCTGCCTAGGACTGTTACTATTGACGCTATAAGCTTTTCCCTCTGACTCCTATATCTACTTGTTGCATTCCACAATGACATGTTCTACGGTTTCTTTCTCTCCTACCCTGCAGCTACAATTCTGGTTCTCCAGTTCCCTGTTCCTTCCGTTGACTTCCAAGGTGCCTGTTCTTGCTTTATAGAGTAATTTACTCCACCAGTCTCCTACATGCCAGGTCACCCCCTCTGGTTTCTGTTTCCACCTGTACCACTGCAATGTTGATTTCCTGGCCATTCCTTCCTGCTATTTAACTGGCCCATTTTTCTCAATTTTCTTTTTGATATCTCTTATCTCCATCCTGTTCCATTCCTCTCCCACAGTTTCTCTCCTTTTCCATCTCTAGTTCAGGTGGGACTTGATCTATTTTCCTGGGATATTTTCTTTGCCCATCTATCTCCACTAAGTCTTTCAATTTTCTTGTGGAACACCAGTTTTCCTTTAATTATCCTTTCCCTGAAGGTGCTCCATCCCATGTCTCCCCTTGTGGCCTCTACGGCAGTGCTCCTACAAGCTCCTAGTCCCCATCTGCCTACTATGTTCTGAGCCTTTTCCAAGTGCATGATGTCTCCTTCCCTGTACTGAGTCACTTCTGACCCATACAGGCAATGGGGTACAGCCACCCCCTTCCATAAACTGTTGCCTACCTCATATTTATTAATGACTGTTACCACCATTTATAATCATGCCTGTCATCCTCCTTGCCTTGCCTTCATTAAGTTTCCTCTGCTTTTCACCGCCTATCCCTTCCTTGTTTACTTCCATCCCTAGGTATACATACTTTTCTACTACTTCTAGGACATTATTCTGAAGCACCCACTGACTCCTACCTTCACTGTTAAACTCCATGACTTTACATTTCCTTTCACTAAACTTCAGGTCCCATCCCATTCCGTATGCGTTTGTTATGTGTAAAATTTCCTCCATTTCATCCTTACTTTCTGCCATCAGTACTACATCATCAGCATAGGCCAGACATCCTAACTTCTCTCCTCCAATTGCTACTCCTTTACTTGACTTCCTGATTCTCACGATCAGTTCCTCTAAATACAGGTTAAATAATGTTGGGGACATGACACATCCTTGTCTAACTCCTATATTATTTTCAATCCAGCCAGTTGTATCACCTAGGGAAAATTTCACTTCGTTTCCTTCATACATGCTGTTTATTACGTCCACCACCTTTGTATCTACTCCAATGTGTCTCAGTAATCTTATTAGCTTTCCTCTATTTACTGTGTCGTACGCCTTTTCGATATCTATAAATACTAAATAAAGCTCTTTCTTCTGGTGCTTGTTCTGGCACACTTGCCGGTGTGAAAAAATGGAACACTCGCCGACGGCGGCGAGAGTTCCAGGTACCGGGCACCACTGTTTTCAATGATTTTCGCACTCAAAGTGTACTGAAATTTTTCAGAATATTATCTTTAACGAAAATTACACCCTCACGTCTAACTGAAACTTTTTTGGTGGAAGTCACTAGTTTTTAGGGCAAAACTGCACAACAACAACTCCAACCCTTTTTACTTAAAATCTTCCCCTCTACCCAACAAACTTGGTGACCTGTCGGGAACCGGGATTTTGGGTGGCGGAGACAAAAAAAAAAGGTCACTTGTTTAAAAAAAAAAAAGTGGCCTAATCTAGGGAATTTTTTTAATTAAACCTAACATAACCTGGCTTATTAACCTCCTAGCCTTTGCCTTTGGACTTAAAATTTTTCAGGCACCTCAAACTTTGTGGAAGCAGTGTGGTATAAAAAGGCCTGACCGCACCCTGCAACCTTTGCAGATATGAAGTACAGCAGGTGTACTATATGCTGCGGAATGTCATTCAGATCAGCTTGGAGCAGTGCTTATGCAGTTTAACCGTTTTTATTTTTTATTTGGGAGGATGCTGGAAAAATGTTTTAGTTTCACGGGTGGGATAGAAGAGTAGAGGTTGTTAGTTCTATAAGCGGAGGCAATAGTCACTATATTTATCGAGGGTTTATCGCACCGCCTGAAGGCTGCCGTAACCTAACAGAAGAGGGAGGTAGTCACAGGTGAAGCCAATAGTCATGGAAGGCTCACTGCGTAACTACTTCATAGGCTGCCTTGACCTAACTGTTACTTATACATGCATTACCGCTTCTTAACAATACTTGTCCTTGCCAGTAAGGGCTAATGTTGTGAAGTTACTTAGATCCCATCTAGATAATTCACAGATACCATCAGGGAGGTTATTGGCGATACAAATTGCTGAGAATGTAACTCTTGAATTGCTTGGTGCCCTGAGAGCGAACTCCTGTAATGAGGTCATTGCATATGCAGAACTGCTTTCCATAGTCTAACCTGCATTCTCTCACTTCAAACTGCCAGAAAGGAATACAATGTGACCTGTCATTGGCTGAGTGCTGTGGGTGTCATTGGCTGAGTGCTGTGGGTGTCATTGGCTGAGTGCTGTGGGTGTCATTGGCTGAGTGCTGTGGGTGTCATTGGCTGAGTGCTGTGGGTGTCATTGGCTGAGTGCTGTGGGTTTTCATTGGTCTGAGTGCTGTGGGTGTCATTGGCTGAGTGCTGTGGGTGTCATTGGCTGAGTGCTGTGGGTGTCATTGGCTGAGTGCTGTGGGTGTCATTGGCTGAGTGCTGTGGGTGTCATTGGCTGAGTGCTGTGGGTGTCATTGGCTGAGTGCTGTGGGTGTCATTGGCTGAGTGCTGTGGGTGTCATTGGCTGAGTGCTGTGGGTGTCATTGGCTGAGTGCTGTGGGGTGACATGAAGCAATGCAACAGACTATTCATTGGCTGATCTAATTTTGTATCTTTTTATCGTCAAGCTTCCAATAATTTCCACATCGCTACATCAGTTAATATTCATCGGAATCCGTTGTCACTTTGTTTTTTATGAGTGCGAGAACTGGAGGGCATGTTTGGGGTCTTGCAACATTTTCTTTGTATGTAGAAATAATATTTTTAATGGTTTCCAATAGACATCCAATGGTCTCCAGTGGGTTACCCAGGAATACATGCTCAAAACCCAAGATGAATTGGCTCTTCTTAATGATATGATATGTGATTGCTTTGTCACAGCACAGATCATTTTCATATTGTATAATGTGAAATGAAGTGCCAAAGGTGCAATATCTTAGCCACTTAAATTCACAAGTATTTTCATAGAATTGTTGCAGCAGTGTATTTAATTTTCAGAAGATGTAATAAGTCCTATTAATGTTTCAGAGTCCCGAGGCTGAACATAATAGTCTAACCCCAAGGTCGAGGTCGAGATCAAGGTCCCGCCTGGAGTCCCCCTCCTCTCCGTCACACCGCCGGGTGGGCTCCCAGTCCCGCTCTCCTCCCCCTCGCAGACGCTCCTTCTCCAGGTACACGGGGGTGGGGTGGGGGTGGGGGGGGACCACTGCTATCTTAATTGATATTACAACATTAAAACTTAATTTGCATTAAATTTTCTTCATCTACAGTATATATTTACTGATTTATTCAAAATATAAATGATCAGTAAGACAAAACTTAGTTATCTGAAATTATCCATAGGTACCCCGCCAACCCTCAGGTCCTAAAGTTGATGGATTTCCAATGGTCAACTTGTATATATATACTTGTATAACTTTTCCGAAGTTTTCCGTTTATAGGTGGTGTCAAGGTACCATACAAGTAGTCTATATTTTTTACTGCACTTCAGTAAGGAATCACAAAATTGTCAATGGTGAGACTGGAGAAGTGGAATAACTCTTTCAAGACCTTGAAATGTCAGAAGACCAAATCCTCAAAATACCTTTTTGTTGCTATGCTCATATGTAAGTATGGAAGAAAAACGCCTCCTCACCGATGCCTGGGCCTGGAAGGAGGGGATTCTTGTCTCTACAGGGTCCTTGTGGAGGGAGAAGTCAGCACATCCATTTGTTAGGAAGGATTGGATCGTTGTAGTCCAACTAGATTGACTCCTCTTGGGGAAGGAAGTTGTGCCCTATGTAGCCACTTGAGGAGTGGTTAGCAGTGCAACCTCCAGTGTTTGCTAGGAATAAGGAGGTACTCCTGTTAGAGGGTTTGCAGGGATTGTAGTCGTAGACTGCTAGTTCTGGAAAATAGAGATACGTATATCATAATTATCTATATTGCATTTTGTATATGTAATAAATATGTCGAGTTGGTTTCACAGATGTCAATAATGAATGAACTATTGCTCACGAGGCATACATACGAGCTGTGTAGTGAGTGTTCACTGCATTAGTAATTAGAGGCATTAGCATTCATGCTATGTTGGCAATGCTTCTAAGTATTGCAAGGAAAAGATATCACATAGTTCCAGCTAAAGCCTCATCCTGTTTGAATTTATCCAGCCAAAGACTTGTATGTACTATTAAGAAATTGTCAATTTCCTTGGTGCAGTATAAGATTTGTATTACTATATTTGCAATGAGTCCAAAAAAATATTTGTGATTCATTTAAATTCAGCACACATGGAATTAGTGTCACCATTCATCATTCAGTGTCAGTGAGCTTATTTGAATGTGAGCTGTGGAAGGTGGGTCACCAAGGGAGGAGGGAGTTGAGTGGTGTGGTCGTTTCATTCCTGGAAAGAGGATCTCCGCAGGCTGTTGTGTTCATTGGATCAGGTTTGCAGTGAAGAAAACTCATATTTTCTCTCATTCGTTCAGTACAGACTCGGTCATGTACTGCCGGTCATCTTTGCGAGTTACAGATGAAAGGCAAGTTCCTACCACTTTCAATATGTTGTCTTGATGCATTTATTCCCATCATTAATCCTCCATGACATGGTGTGTCTTCCAGGTCGCGTTCCCGCACGCCTCGCCGCCATCGCTCGCGCAGTGGCTCCGCAAGAAACGGACATGACAATCGTCGTTATCGGCGATCTCGGTATGTCTAACAATATGTGTGAAAGCCGCAAGATTTACTTTCCCATTTTACTGACAAAGCTGCTTCTTGCACAGCAGCTCAATGTATGGTAAAGCACTGCACATCCTGGGAATTTGCTCTTGGGAAGCTGAAGACAATCTTGTATGCTGCTCACTAACAAGAACTAAAATTTGCACGGATGCAGTTTTGGTATTCAAGACATATTAAGGCTTGCTAGGAATGGCATATTGAACTATATAGATAGCTCTCGCCCACTAGCCCTCCTCGTTCTAGATCTCCCATGTCCACTCGTCGCAGACACATTGGTACCCGCGACAACCCGGAGCCCTCCAAGTGTCTGGGCGTGTTCGGCCTCAGTGTGTACACCACGGAGCGGCAGCTGCACAGCATCTTCGACAAGTTCGGCCCGCTAGAGAAGGTGCAAGTTGTTCTAGATTCAAAGGTGAGAAGTAATTTTTGTTGCTAGTTGTAATGCTTTATAAATGATCTCTCAATTTGTTTTTCTATTTAATTTATTTTATTGATCTGGGAAATTATTTAGATTGGGTGTCACTGGGTTCAGGTGAATGAGTGGTGGGTGCTGGTGATAAAGTTGTGGTAAAGTATTATGACCCACCCTTAGTCGTAACCCGTAGTCTGTACAATTACTAATTCATCACCCCAATGGCATGCAATAAAAAGTGTTTTTACCATTTCTTGCAGACTGGAAAATCGAGAGGTTTTGCCTTTGTATACTTCGAGTCCCAGAAAGACGCCACCGAGGCCAAGGACGAATGCTCCGGCATGGAGATTGACGGCCGCAGGATCCGGGTGGACTTCTCCATCACCAAGCGGCCCCACACGCCGACCCCGGGGATCTACATGGGCAGACCCACCACGTGAGTGTTGAGGCTGCTCTGGGTGAATGATGATGAAGGGTGAAATATTCCTTAAAACTGGGGAGCGGGTGGGAAGCAGGTGTAATGCACTAGTTGTGTTAGTTGTGACAGTGAGTGGGTGTGTTGCAGGGATGAAGTGATGATGCATGTTGTAAGACTGCGTTGGTATAAGTTTTTTATTTTATTTACGTAGCTTGAAGATTGACAAGATGGTAAAGTAGGGAAATATCTAGGCTATAAGGGTTGCAGTATGTAAGTTTGTGTATGATAGGAACGGCTAGAGATAATCAATTTGCTCACTGTGAGGAAGAACCAGAATGATGGAGGGTTTTTGAGCAATCAAAAAGTGAGTATAGATTTAAATAAATATTTTTTTAGATGCAGCCTTACGAAATTTGCAGAACGTAGTTTATGGCCACCTCTCTAGTAATAGTCTATTGTCCTGGGGGGAGTAAAGTATTTGAAAGTTAGTGGCCTAAGTAAAAAAGTACATTTTTCATTACTATAGGCACAGAAACTGTGCCTGTATTATGCCATTCACATTCAGTCTTAACTAAAATTAACTGGCAAATGAGATCGGACCATTATGATGAGTGGCAAACTGTTGGTTCCATTAATGATGGATCGCAGGCGGTGACTGCAAATGACACATGCCGCCGCCTCCTCCATCCCGGGTGAGTGGTAAGGCCTGTCAGCCTTCCTGTGGTGGGTGGTGTACACAGTGAACCTGACAATCTTGGTTTATACTTATTAATTTCAGCATGAAATGATTCTTGCAGGTTATTGGTTGTGAATCATGTACACCTTATAAAATGGAAACATACACACACGTTGTCTGCATGGTCTAGTGGAAACATCCCCGCCTGCTGTCCAGCAGACCACTGGTTCAATGCTCACTCAAACTCAAGAATCTTTGCTAATGAGTGGAAAATTACTGTCCCCCTTGAGCTAGGGGATGGGGCGTGTGTGGTGTGAAATGTTGATATGATTATATGTTTTTTATTTTCAAGATCAATTTGATGTCTTTGCAAGGCTAATAATAGATCTGTTTTCTTAGTTACAAATGGCCATACATTAGCCAAGCCTTTATTACAAGCCAGTAATGTTTGTTGCCTCAGTATCCCATGTTTGAAGTCATATCTGTCGCTACATTCCAAAGTTACCTTATTGTGGAGTAGTAAGGGTATGAATTACGTAGACCATAGATTTGTTCGACTGTTGCATGCAGACTTGTATTAGGATCCGAGATAGTTCTTGTAGAGATCATTAGTTTTATTCCTATTAATGGAAACCTGAGGTAGAAGATAGAAGCGCTGTAGTGTAGCAAGAGTATTCACGTTGCTGGAGCGCTGTACTGAAGGCTTTTGTTGTTTCAGCCGTGGCCACGACCGAGGGTACGGTGGGCGAGGGGGTGGTGGCGGCGGAGGGTACAGAGGAGACAGGTACCGCTCTCCCTCACCTCGTTACAGGCGTTCCAGCGGGGGTGGTCGCCGTGGTGACTATTATGACCGTGGGTATGTACCCCGCCTGGGCATTACACCACAGCTCAAGCCACTACCAAACAAAAAGTATACATGTGGAGGCAAGCTAGTTAAGCAAGTGTACAGAAGGCTGTTGTATATGTCTCAAGGCTGAAGATGATGAACCACAAGTTATTGGTGAAGGTTGTTAAGCATTGAATGACAAGTATTAAGGGTCGTTAAGATCAAGTTCCTTTGGCAGTTGGCAAGTCCACACGAAACACAATGTAATTTGAAAGACAAGTTTGAATTGAGGACTCTATATAAGGAGGTAAGATGGTGCAAACAGAAAGTTCAAGGAAGAATCATTGTTATTTACCATTTACAGCCTCAGTTAATGAAATGTTGATCATATATTAATTATTTTTCAGCTTCATTATTGCTTTACTAACTCATTCATGTGTAAATACCTTGCAATATAAGCTTTTCAGGCCCACTGAATTTCTCTTTAGGAATTGTGATATTGCTTCTATGGTTTGAAATTTTCATAATTGTTATTCATTTGTGGATATATGGATTTGAATATTTTCATGATTCATTCTTTTGTTTTGATCTCATAATATTTAAATTAATTTTAAAATGGTCTAGGTAAATGTTTGTTTGGTAATTGAAACATCACTAAATATGAACTGAAATTATTTTCAACATTCTTAGGCTGTGCATCCGGCCCTTGCATAATCAAATTCAGAATTTGATTTCTACAAGCATCCAGCCCTTGCATAATGAAGCTCAAAAGCTTTATTTTGTTAGATTTTTATTTGTCTATTTTTATTTTATTTTTATTTTTATTTTTTTTATGATAAAATATAATATCTTAGGACTTGTAGTATGGTACAAACCAGTAATGCAACAGTGCACTATACCAATATACCTGACATCACAATCAGTTGGATGTGGTTGACGCTCAAGTCAAATGAAACTATGAAGCTCAGTAGACTAGACCAGCCCAAACTCATTACTTTCTTCCAAGGCAAGACACATCCACCCAGTGGGTATGAGATTTCAACACATTTGAGTGTTGTACCATGCACACATGGTATTAGTTCATCCAACTTGAGTTTCTCCCTCTCAGCACCCATTCCCCAGACCCCGATATTAAAACTTAAGGTTTTTTTTTTTTTTTTTTTTTTTTTTTCCTTTTTTTTCTTTTTCCATTTGTGCCTATAGCGCCTGTAGGCAGTGGTGACCCAGGGCTCGGATGGCAGGCTCTGGAGGTTCACTTGAGGGCTGTGATGGTTGGTCCTCGCCCGTGGTGGCGCAGGCAGGATTGTTATAGTGACGCCTGTGATTAGAGGCTCATGCCGCCCCCCTGTGTCCTCCGATGCACTCGCAATCGAAGGTAGAGTTGATGGGCAGGGCATGTGGGTGTTCTTAGGCCACTCGACGGTGCAGAAAGGTTTTGGTTTTCTTCGGGGATCGAACTCTGGTCACCGAGAACGCCAGTCGGAGACGCTAACCACTCCGCTACCGCCTCCCCTAGATAGATGATGCCGGATAGACATTGATAACGTGTTTCTTGCAGGTTATCCTTGCTTAATATGCAAAGATTAGGTACAAAATTAGTCTTGTTTAGTGTACCATTTTGGTATTAATGCTTATGCTCAAGTTTCTATATAGACATGGTACCGTACTAGCACTGAATATATATATATATATATATATATATATATATATATATATATATATATTATATATATATATATATATATATTATATATATTTTTTTTTTTTTTTTTTTTTTTTTTTTTTTTTTTTTTTTTTTTTTTTTTTTTTTTTTTTTTATATCGTCATACCATACTACATCTGCTTTGCATATTAGGTTTCTCTTCCTCTCTTGCGGTATTGATACAGGAGTCTCTTTACTCTTGTTATCTCCCCCTCACCAATCTATGATGCTAATTTCCTTCCTGATAATGGTCTGAAATTGACAGGATAATATTCATGATAGCCTATGATAGCTATGGTCAATGCCCTCATCACTTTTTTCTCCTCTTCTATACGTTTGGCCATCAGGGTGGCTCAGTGGTAGAGACTATTATAAGTCCATCTCTTATTTTCCCGATATTTAAATGCAGGTACGATATTTACATACCATGGAAATGGAGAATGGTGTTGCTACATACCTGTACTTGACATTTTTACGTGTGATGGTCATATCTGTGCGTTAGACTACAGTGGTTTGACATATTATCGTAAGATGGTTGTTATGTCTTAGCAACTTGCATTTGGAGATGGTGTTAGTGCAGTACTTGAACAGCGGGATCGAGCTGATACGTGGCCCATTACATAGACATGAGGCTTGTATTATTTTCTCAGAGTTGTGCTCAAAGGCATTGCAGTGATTCCATCTTAACGAGTGTGTGGTGACTGGGTGCACAAAATGTGCTGTGATGAAATCATTAGTCTGGGTAATTTTACAATGTTTATGGGGATGGAAGCAGCCTTAGTTTGTTATGGGGTCCATTGTGACAGTTGTTTGCTTACAACACATAAATTGGGAAAATGCTTTTTAACTCACAACAAGTGTTAATGCGTAATCAAATAAGTCTTCATACATGATTGATGATTTGATCCATAGTCTTATTTATTATGGAATTGGAAGGGTTTCCATGTACTTTGTAATGGAACAATATCATTTATTTTGAGAAATTAGTCATGCCATGGGGGGTCGTCACTACCATGCTTGTCATTCATGCTGTGGGTCTGATCTTGCTACGAGGAGATTCAGAAGCATACAAACCTATAAACAGCAGTCTTCAGAGTACCTGTCGTGTGGTTTAGCAAATGAAGTCTTGGTGCCATTCAACTTTATGAAGGATCCTTCCAAAAACTTCTCAGAGGCGTATAACTAAATCATGTAGACTTGTAAAAAAAAAGTTTTTTTTTTTAATTTTGTGTACACTTTTAAGGTGTTTGAATTGGTAGAAATGTTCAAGTTTACAATTCCCATAAGGATTAATTTATTATGTAAAAGACCTTAAAACTGAACGTGTTAGTGGAGGGGTCTCAATTATTTTTAGGACTTTTATTCTACCATAAACCAGTCGCTATTTCTCCGTAACGTTAAAAGCACTCATCTTCTATAGCATTATCTTCCGTTGGTGGGGACTCATGGGAAAAGTGAAGTGTATCACTACTTGGAAACAACAAAAAGTACATATTAGGGGGATGGATTACTTACCATCTAAATATTCCTTCCCAATACTTTTTATATATGCTCAAATGGCGGTAGACTTTAAATTGCCCTTTGTATTCCCAGAAAGGTTATCGGTGCTTCAATGATTGTGTTTTTTAAGTTGCACAAATCACACATAGTGTTTGAAAGATTGGGTCTTTCCACCATCAGCAGATTTTTTTTCCTTATTTCCCTTTTTCCCCATCATTATGAATAAGGAATCCAATCCATATAATCCTCCATAAGGAATAAGTAATTTGATTAATGTAAATATTAATTTGTTAGGGGTGCATGTGGGTGCATTATATGTAGGAATAGACTTCTTTCAGAAAATCGTCTTCATCTCTTGTTATTTAGTGACAGATGTAATATACTCACAAAAACTTGATTCATCCCCCCCCAAAATAATAAATGATCATTGTTTTGTAAAGTTTTCAAGAAGCATTGTTGGCTTATAATAACACATGTACGCACACTCAACTGTCTAACGTGTGCTATAATGTATCCGTGTTTCCGCTTCCTCAGGTATGAACGTGGTGGTGATCGGGGTGGTGATCGGGGTGGTGATCGGGGTGGTGATAGAGGTGGTGATAGGGGTGGTGATCGGAACTACAACTACCGGGGCAGCGGAAGCGGCAGCGGCTACGACCGCTATGACCGCCAGGACCGCCAGCAGCACTACAATGAACGCTCCTACGACAGATACGATCGCTCTTATGAAAAGTACGATCGCTATGAACGGTCCAGATCCCGCTCATATTCTCCCCGTAAGTAAAAGATCTGAATGCTTGTTAAGGTGGATCATTGTAGAAGACATTTTGTAGGTCTACCTCTGCTAGAAATAATTATTTCCAATAAAGCACAGAAGCCAATAGTTTCTGTAGCTGATGGTTTCCTTCCATTGTATATTCTTCATGCCTTATGAGTAGGAATACTGCTGTTCTTTGGTTATGACAATGCTATTCTTGTGGGTATGGAGAGAGAGGTTTCCTTTTAACTTTTTTATTATTTTTTTACCACCTCAACATCTGCTTTATCTATTGACAACAAGTGAACCTTCCTGCTAGTATTTACTCAAATTGTCTGTTTGGTCTTTAATGTTCTATAATTCTGGTTGAATGAAATTGTTGATGTAGAAACAGTTTTGCCCAATGATATATAATTATCTAACACCCTTTTATTCAATGTGACGCTATTAGTAAAGTTAAAGAAAACTGTAACATTCCAAATTACTTATGCCAGTACTTGGAGGATGTCTGTAATGTATATGTATTCGACAGGTAAAAAACAGAATGAATACCTAATGTGAGAAGTATACCCAAGTATCTGAATCTTCCAGAAGAACATTGTTTGTCAAAATGTGAATTATCTGATGAAATCAACACTAGGGAAGGAATGAGATCATGTCACTTCGTAACAGTTTGTCTGGATAAAGATGATGTTATTCACTTTGGCTGAAGAGCCAAGTCATGGAGTTAGTGTTTCTCTTTACTGTACAAAATGATACTGATGGAAATGTTGTGGTTCTGAAACATGAGAAAATAAAAGCAGTTTCACAGAGAAAGATGAACCAAGTTTTACATAAAGTTTGAGTGAACCAGAGCACATTGAGGAGTGGGGGGAACAATTAAAGGCAGGAAATATCACAGGAAAGGATATTCAATGATTTTTTGCATGTATTAAGTGAAAGGCTTATTACTGTTTGTGGTAATGGGTGTTCTTTTGTCTCCAGTCACCATTTCGGTCTTTATGTGTGTCCTCCCTCATGTATTGATTTAGACCCGGGGATCCTGGCCAATGTTTTACTATCTGTGGGTTCCTGGTGTGTGGCCGAGTCTCGTTCATTCACCGATTGAGAATATGAGTGTGGAATGTTACCAGTGGCTCAGTTGTAATGGAAGTACATTGAATCATGGTACCTTGGATTGATTTATTTGAATGCCGTCATGGAGGAACCTGAGACTGGCACTCCTGATAGAGGCAGTGTTTGGCCTGACAATCCTTGGCACGACTAGTGGGGGTACAATATTATTCAGTCAACCATTTAAGTACAAGTTTTGCTAAGTAACCTTTGAATATGCACAAGCTTTGTTAGACATTTGTCATCAGGCAGGCTATTTCTGTGACGTTTTCTGACGCTTGCACATGTGTAATGTTGGATAATTGTTTATGATGGTGTCAAGGACTGTCGTGCCAGACATATGCCACAAACCTACAATATATACGGAGAATAAGCCACTCATTTATAGCCCTGATATTGAACCACCAAACATGACAAGAATGAGCAGAAAACTTTGCTTCAGAGTTATTCATGTAGGAGGAAGGAGACCGAAATGCTTACGGGAGCAAAGACACCACCCCTCACTCCGATAAGTTTATGTACCCTCTTTGTTTTTATTGTTTTATTCAATTTTTGTGTCACTTACCACATTTGTTCAGTAGTCTTATGGAATGTACCAGTACAATAACAGTATGATAAAAAGGATTACAATAAGTTTGTATTTATGTTGTACACTCTTTAATACGTATCAGTAAAATCTTTCATGTCATTGAAACACTGCTTAGTAAAGTATTTTCCTATCCTATACTTCGGTAGCTTATAGTCCTCTTTTTTTTTTTTACTAGGTGAAATATCCATTGGAATGTATGTTGTGAAGACTGACAAATGCATACGAGTCCAGGGTGTAGACTAAATGCCAGATGTCTAAGGAAAATATGGTGTGACTAGTAAAGGCATTACCAGATGAGCGGGCCTGATCGGCGGGCATGCCTGTCATCGGGCACATTTGACGGGCAAACTATGGAAATGCCTGATTCCCCATTAAACGAAATCACCAGGCGGTGCACAGTGGCTTGAGGAGCTACGATGCTGCCAGATGCAAGTTAACATTGGGGATCCATAGAAGGCTTGTCTCCCATTTATCACTTCCTTGTAACACGGTTCACATCAGGAACTTTATACACAGCAAAAATTATGCTACAAAATGCTTTCTTAGCAATAGCACTGAGCACCATGTTTATCGTACTGCACTCGACAACCTACTGGCATCGTCGGGCACGCCCGCCCATTCATCGACTGCCTTATGGACAACATTCACGGGCATGCCCGCCAGAATTTGCCCGCTGGGCACGCCTGCTCGTTTGGACATGCATAAGAAAGAGAGAGTGGTGGAAATTGTGAAGCATAGTACTCTTGAGATGATTTGGACACCTGGAGAGGATGGGTTACAAGAATGATATATAATAGAATAGATACTGGAAGTGTGAGAGGATGGCCCCCTGTAAATGGCAAGATTGAGGCCATTTGCTCTAGAGTGGTATGGTAATGGAGCCACACATGTACCACATACGTGAGTGCATATAGAAATGCTTTGAAATTTGTATGTAAAAAATGCAAATTATTATTAACCAAAAGAATTATGAAATGTGACAAAGGTGAGTGCATGTGTTATGTGTTACGATCATTACTGCATTAGGCCTTTTTTTTTTTTAGTCTCCACCTCCCCCTTTTCTCTCTCTCTCTCTCTCTCTCTCTCTCTCTCTCTCTCTCTCTCTCTCTCTCTCTCTCCCCCCCCCCCCCCTTCCATTGAATTTCATAGGAAGGTGAGTTTCGTTAGGGTCATATTTGTACTCTATAGGCCTAGGCTTGTTTTTTCTTGACCTACTTCAGATTTAGCTGCCACCGTTAACTAAACCCACCTTAAGAAGGATAGTGATGGTCTTTGTTTCTTTTGTTCTTAAATGCAGCCTTGTGTGTGGGAAAAGGCTAGTTGAATATAGAAATGTATACCCAGGTTTAATATCAGTGTTTATACTCCAACTATGTGCAGCAGATTTGATTGATTCTGCTTTTATGCAGTGTCACAATGCCTTTGGTCTGGCACTGCTGTGTTAAGCATTATCATTGTGTTACTGATATGTATACTTCATTGGACTGCTCCGGGTGTTCAAACCACTTGTTTTTCACACTTTGTGTATACATTTCCACTCATTAGGTATCCAAATTACTCATTACTCGATCAGTTATTTTTGTTGTGGATTTGACCCTTTATGTTTGTGATCCATGTTGATTCCCCCTACAATAGAGAGTATGCATCTGTTCAAGGCAGGGATCTAGCTGTTAATGAAACCTATGATATTATGGAATTTAGGATTTGTATTTTTTTTTTTTTTTTTTTTTAACTACAGTAGCAACTACTTTACTTTCATGATCCGCATGTTCTGTACATTTATCTTGGGGGTGTGAAGGAGGCCAACTTTTCATGATAAATTAATTCCCTTGAGATGTAATGTACGCACTTTGGTATGAAAACTAAAATATGATATATCTTTCAGTGGTATTTTACCTTAAAAAAAAAAAAAATCAGAAATGGCATGACAAGTAATGTATGCCATTACTATTATCTTTCATCAGTAAGAACCCAATTTTCACAAGAAAGAAGGACACCGTTGCATATAACTACACAATAGCTAGCAGTGGTTTGTAAATGAGGGTAAAAGTATTCACGGAAAATAAATGGAATTTCTCTGTCACAGACAGCTGAGTTTCCGTTAGGAAAAGATGTTGTTTAGAGGAGGAGGGATGATGTTAAACAGATTGGAAATAAGATCTTAACTGAATGTTGCTGAAGTTTATATAGAAAATGGAAGAGGTTTTGAGACACCATGTCACTGAGTTCGTTCTGACTTTCTTAGACTGCAGAAAGCTCTGATGTTTTCATTGCTTATTCCTTTGTCCCAGGTTCGTAGTGGTGGAGCCATGTCTCATCCCCGTTGATACCTGCTGCTTCAAGGGATCCCAGTCTGCCTACATCACCTTGAGATTCCCAAATGAACGATTTTCCTTCATCTTTGACACCAACGCTCTGGTCACCAGTGCACACACACTTGTGTTCAAATGTTGGTGGATGGTTTGTTCCACAGTGACCAAGCCAACCGTCAGGATGCTTACCGTTTTTTGTGCAATTACTCATTGATCTTCCTTTACTATTCATTGGATTGATATTTTATTTAGATGATTCTTCTATTGTCATCCTGAACATGGCTCTTCTTTGGGGGATCTCTTTCTGTGGTGTTTCCCAATGCTCAAGTGTAGAACATGAAGGGCAGCATTCCTTGTGCATGTACTGCATAGGCCGGTGGATCTATTGTGGCACGCTCTTTCCAAATGTAGAAATTTAGTGACAGCTTGGTACATCAATTTTGGATTGTAGTGAGTCAGAAAATATGATTCTGAAACAAATATTGAGAGCAATGACAAAATTTGTGGTTTGCCAATCAATCCATGTAATAGTTTGGGCAAGTAAGGGATGAAATTTCAGGATCATGGATTACAGCCAGATATAAAACTTTTAGAACACCTTTTGTATTCCTGCTAAAGCTGTATCATGTTAACATGCGGTTGTGCATACACTAAATGGTGTAAACATTCAAGTGCAATTTGGTTACACACTGACATTTGAAAGAACTTCAGGAGTGAAATTTGTGCATCAAACCTATGGTTGTGGTATTAAAGGTGAATTCTTAACAAATTTACTGAAAACTTTAATGCATTGCTTAAATACATTTATGCTGCATTGTTGCGTAGCTACTGCACAGTTTTTCGGTTGTAACTGGTGAAAGTACATCATGCACCTCTACTGTGCCCTGTGAGGTAGTATTATATTACAGCAAACTTTTGACTCCAAGGACAAGACACCGACCAAACATCTCAGGAAAGAGTATTATTGTGACAAGCTTCGAATGTCAGAATTCAGGAGCATCTCTTTTAACCTGAAATGAGAACAGCAAGGTCTTGAGTGTCTTGGGATCGGCATCCAGATACATTAAGTTTTACTGCATACGCGATCAGTGTCTGTTGTTTATCATGTGTCTAGGATAGCAGTAGTGTTGCAGGGTACTATCATGGATCTTAGTACACACATTGCTAATGCAGATGAAGATTCCGCAAACATCTTCTACATCTGATTCAGAGCATACTAGAATAGTGTTGATGGATTAATTTATCTGAGGCTTGTTACCTGGAATGTCCTGAGTTTGATGTTATCTTGATTTCTGTATGCTGTTTTATTCCACAAGTATCATGTTTTTATTTTGTTATATCAAGTGTTAGTTTGTATTTGAGGGAGATAAAGTACAAGTATTGATGTTTGTGCCGTGTCTTGTCTTAGAGTAGACATCAAAACCCTCCAAGGTTGTTCTTGCTAGGCTGAAGGGCAGCTTATTCTGGCGGCCTTTTTTTTTTTTTTTTTTCGTTGGAGCCTAGTATAGCGCCTGTTTTGAGGGCTCAGGTGGTTAGCCCTGCACATTCTGGAGGGACCACCGCCTCCCCTCTTGCAAGTTGTTCATTGAAAGAAAATTTCGTTGAGAACATTGAATGATATGAGAATCAGAAATACAGCCAACAGCTCTCTATGTGTATGTGAGATTGGTTCACTTACATCACAATGATTCTATTTGGTTGTCAATCTAGTATTATTTGATGGATTTGTTTTCTTTTTTATAGATCTAAAGCAATGTATAATGATTTTACCGAGACCTGGAGTGTCACTGACTTGTGTCATGCATTATTTTACGTTTAGTTCTTTGTACCTGAGTGCTGATTCATTAGACAGCCACCGTCTTCTTTGATTGAACATAATTTATTTCTTCTGCATCACTATTCAAATTTGCGTAGGAAGGGGACTAAGCTTTATTTTGATATGATATTTAACTTATGTATGTATGAAACAAGGAAGTAGTTATGTACATGTCATCCTGCAAGTGACAGTCTAGCAAACTTTATGGTATCCTAACGGAAAAATGGTACATGTATTGTCATGCACCAAATATGTAACTTTGTGTTTACTTTAATTTCGTACATTATTTTTTATGTTACGATTTTTCACGTGATAGGAAAATAATTTAAAGACTACTTGGTCTGTTACTGCAATAGTACATACTTTGTAAGTAACTTTTCGGAAAGTTTTTTTTTTCATGTGTGTGTTTGTGTATGTATTTTGATCAGAAGCTACAATCTTTTATTTACTGCAGTTTTATGTCAGCCTTACTCATCTATTTCTACCTATGTATGCATGAACTAAAATTATGGTAAATCCTGCAGGTACCTATAGACTATAGTACCAGCCTCTGTGGTCAAAAATTAGAAGATAAAAGTGTACATATTTTCTGGCGCAGTTCCTTGTCTTGCTGGCATCATGTGTTGATTATCTAAATAAATGCAATCTGATAAAACTTTGTATTTCGTGAGCAAAGACTAGGTCTATCTCTGAATATTCTGCAAACAAATTCTCTAATGAAATCTGATGCTGTGTAATGTGTTTTCATGTCTTGAGGTAAGGTGATTAATAATTGTGGGAACTTTGAACAATGGTTGTTGTATTCACATTATAAAAGAAAATAGATAATAAGGGATTCCTTTAAACACAATTAAGTGGAGATTAGGCAAAAACACGCACATCACCGCCTTCGAAATCGCCCCGTCGTGACGGATCATCGTGACGCTCCACCCAACATGACACTCCCCATGTACTACATTTCCGGTCCTCCCTTTACATGGATGACCTAGCCATCTACGCTTCCGGCCCTTCCCTGGCACCCCTCCGCTGTCTCCTCCAATCTGCAATTTCTGCTGCTTCTTCCTGGGCTACTAATCATGGCTTTCGTTTCTCTCCCACAAAATCCTTCTCCATCCTTTTCTCTCGCTCTCGTGTACCACTCCCACCTCCACTTTCTCTATATGACATACCTCTCAAGTATTGCTCCTCTGGAAAATTCCTTGGCCTCATTTTCGACTCTTGCCTTACCTGGAAGGCACATATCCTATCTCTAAAGGAAAATGCCCTTCGTCGCCTCCGTCTCCTACAAACTATCTCATATGTGTCTTTGGGTGCTGACCGCAAGACCCTCCTCCATCTCCACACTGTCCTCTCCACTCTTGACTATGGATGTCATATTTATTCCTCTGCCTCTGCCTCCCTCCTCAACCTCCTGGATCCTGTTCACCACCTAGGCCTCCGTCTGGCTCTAGGTGCCTTTCGCTCCTCCCCTGTTGAGAGCCTCTATGCTGAGTCGGGCCTCCTGTCCCTCTCTCGCCATCGAGCCCTCCTATCACTTCGGTGCTATGCTCGCCTTCATCAATTTCCTACTTCTAAGATTGCAGTCCCCCAATCTCCTCACAGTGATTACCTCCCCTCGTTTACCACCGCCCTTCCCTGTTCGCATGCGCACCCTTCTCTCCCACTCCTCCTTTCCTACTCTTAACCTTCTCCCTTTCTACGTTCATTCCTTCCCTCCATGGCTTATACCTTCCCCCCATATCTGTTCTTCTGTCTGTACCTCTCCCAAGTCTACCATTCCTCCTATTGTCCTCTGCTCTCACTTTCTTGAACACCTTTCCACTCATTCCTCTAGCACCCACGTCTACACCGACGGTTCTAAATCCCACTCTGGTTCTGGCTATGCTGTCCTCTTCCCCTCTCTTCACTATCAATACCAACTACCTACAGAATCCACTGTTCTTACAACGGAATTGTACGCCATCCTCTTCGCCTTGAAACGCATACTTTTCTACCCATCCTGTTCCTTCACTATCTTCACTGATTCCCGCAATTCCCTTTCTCTTATACAACCTCTTCGCTCACTTCACCCTCTTGTTCGGGAGATCCAAGACTGGTTATTCCGACTATCCATACGCCACAAAACAATGGACCAATTTACTCTACTTGAGGTAAGGATTGATTTGACATCTTCAAGCCTCATATAGTTGGGCAGTGATGTTGATTTTTCTATGTGAACAGTATTTTTGATGATACAGCCAATTTAAGTGCAGGAAAATGTATACACTCTAAAACGACTGGCGCCATGTTGTGACGTCACTAGCTTAGACAACAGAGCAAAACAGCTGTAAAGCGGCCGCTACTATTATGTAATACCTACTAATACACCAACTTGCATTACCCCTACTACCGCAAGATGACCAGTAATCCTCCTTCAAGTGATGTAGTAGGTATTCACTGTTTGTGAATATGTAAGTTGTAGTTTATAAGGAAAAAGTGGATAGACAGAGATAAGTGGCCCGTGACACCTGACAAGTGACGACTTCTGGGATCGGCATTCCTTATAGGGAGCTTAAATGAACCTGCAATGACATGTAAAGCTAGACAGATAGACGAACTCATAGAGGAACAGGTAGAAATGTATGGCTTTCTTTCCCCACATAAGCAAAACATACACCCTTCGTCACTACTCACCACTACAACCTTTACTAACCATACATTTCTACCTGTTCCTCTATGAGTTCGTCTATCTGTCTAGCTGTACATGTCATTGCAGGTTCATTTAAGCTCCCTATAAGGAATGCCGATCCCAGAAGTCGTCACTTGTCAGGTGTCACGGGCCACTTATCTCTGTCTATCCACTTTTTCCTTATAAACTACAACTTACATATTCACAAACACAGTGAATACCTACTACATCACTTGAAGGAGGATTACTGGTCATCTTGCGGTAGTAGGGGTAATGCAAGTTAGTAAGGTTAGTTAGGTTAGTAAAATAAAACTATAATTTGCGGTTTGCTGAGCCAAAACAAGCCGATCAGCTGATCAGGCGAGATCTGAGTCTGCAGTTACTACGTCACAACCAATGACAGCGCGTTCCGCCGTGTTGTGATATTTTGGCCCCAAAAAGGCCATATATTTCATTTATGGTGCATTTCTCAGCAAAAAGAATATGAGTACAGTGATATGTAGCCTATATTGCACCCAAAGCTTTATAATACTCCGTGTTTTAGGTGTGAGTAAATTGGTCCATTTGCTTCTGCTGGGTACCGAGTCACGTGGGTATCTCGGGCAACGAACGCGTTGATTCTTTGGCGCGCTCGGCCACTATGTCCCAATGCCCCCGTTTCTCAAACTTGCCAGCCTCCGACTACTACCCTTCCTTTAGATCTTTCCTATTCGACCGCTGGCAATCCTCCTGGACCACTTTCTCTGCCAATAAACTTCGCCTGATCAAACTCTATCTCTCCATGGTCAAATCCTTACCACTCTAATAGACGTTGGGAGACTGCTCTCGCACGCTTACGCATAGGCCATACCAACCTCACACACTCCTATCTCATGTCACGCTCCTCCCTAACCCTCTGCACACCCTGTCAAGTTCCTCTCACTGTCCAACATGTCCTAATATCCTGCCCCCATCTTACTCTTGCCCGTTCCAGTTCCTTCCCTCATTTGTCCTTCCTTTCCCGACCTCCCTGTCTTGCGGACATTCTCCCGGAATCCCCCTCCTTCTCCCTGGAAAATTTAACCTCCTTCCTCCAACAAATCCACATCCTACATCTGATCTAACCATCCTGCTGTAACATTCCGTTCTTTCCCCTTCCCTCATCGTTTCACTATTATTCTTTAACCCCTCCCCTTTATATGCTTTGCCATAGTGCCATATATGACCTCTGATGTCTGGCACATTCACCTTTTTAGGCATTAAATCGATCAATCAATCACTATTATTATTCTTTAACCCCTCCTCTTTATATGCTTTGCCATAGTGCCATATGACCTCTGGTGTCTGGCACATTCCCCTTTTTTGGCATTAAATCAATCAATGTACTACACTTGCTTCAGGACCGCCAGCAGTGTAAGGAACTACTGATTTGTTTTCTTATATTATTATGTATAAAGGCCAACCTCGGCTCCATACGAGGTAGCCTACCTAAGGTAGCTAAAGAACTTGCAGGTACCCGTACATGTCTGACCAGCCCCGGGAAATGCGCATGCGCGGGCGCGGCGCCATTCTCGAAAAGACATTGAAAGATGTCGCACGCCTGGAAGTGCTCGACGTATATCAAGAATTTATCCTGCACTGTCGCCGCGTCATGTAGGTGAGTGTTACTGGCGCTACTGTAAGGTTAGAGAGAACATTGTGACATAGCAGAAGATGAATGTCGAGGTGATCTTCGGTGTTAACAGGCGCTGTAACAGTTGATTACAAATTGTCAGGCCGCCCGTCACTGTCAACATTGTGGTGGTGGTGCCGCTGTAAACAAGTAAATTGAAGAGGGAAAATCATGTCTGTAGGGAACTGCTGGAGCTACTGGTATAGACCTGATTTAACTCTATTTCACTAGTTTTACAGCTTGAATGCACCCCTGAAACAAGTTTCAGTCAACATCGAGGCACTATATAGCTTTCCAAGCGAACAATTAATTGTTCGCTTAGAGTGCAGTAGAACCAATTAGTTCTACTGCAGTTTAATACAAGGCAGTGGGCACGTTACACGTATATTATAACCGTCCTCAAGTAAATCTGACCATTTGCAGTATTTCTAACCCGTACATCCAGCCGTCGGAAATGAACAATAAAGGGGTCTGGGGACTGCGCTCCCCAGGGGCTACATTC
>JACEEZ010021552.1:27572-115072 GCA_016584305.1 Chionoecetes opilio | reverse complement strand
CTACAAGAGGCCGAGGCCAAGATATATATATATATCTATATTATATATATATATATATATAGATTATAGAGAGAAGAGAGAGAGAGAGAGAGAGAGAGAGAGAGAGAGAGAGAGAGAGAGAGAGAGGAAAGAGAGAGAGAGAGAGAGAGAGAGAGAACATACGAAATTAAGGAAGCTACAAGAGGCCGTGAGACATACACGAGGTAGTTCCTGTAAAGAGAGAGAGAGAGAGAGAGAGAGAGAGAGAGAGAGAGAGAGAGAGAGAGAGAGAGAGGAGAGAGAGAGAGAGATTTAAATATCCTGCCCACTAAAGAGAGAGAGAAAGAGAGATTTAAATATCCTGCACACTAAAGATAAAGAGAGAGAGGGAGAGAGAGAGAGAGAGAACATAAGAAAAGGAAGCTACAAGAGGCCGTGAGACCTACACGAGGTAGTTCCTGTATAGCGAGAGAGAGATTTAAATATCCTGCCCACTAAAGAGAGAGAGAAAGAGAGAGAGATTTAAATATCCTGCCCACTAAAGATAAAGAGAGATAGAGAGAGAGAGAGAGAGAGAGGGATTTAAATATCCTGCCCACTAAAGATAGAGAAAGAGAGAGATAGAGAGAGAGAGAGATTTAAATATCCTGCCCACTAAAGATAAAGAGAGAGTGAGAGAATTTAAATATCCTGCCCACTAAAGATGCAAGTTACCCCTTAAATTTGTTTTCTTTATTCGCCCGTCACGAGGCCCCGTCCACTCGTCGCGAGGTCCCACCCACTTTTGCAAACCTATTAGGGAAAAAAAAATTCGCGGCCGGGCCGGGCCGGGTCGACGACTCGGCCGCTTAAGTGAGATAAATCCCGTATCCACCGAGGACTCACGAGCGTTTCGCGCTCGCTCGTAATGATCTATTTTGTGATAAAATTCTAGAGTCCTTTCCGTCCTTATTAGTGGGTTTTTTCTCCAGACCTTCACAGATTCCTTCAGATACCTCTAAAACATAATTATAGAATGGGGGAGAGATACCATCTTCAACCCCCCTCCCCCACCTAAATGACCCCCCTGGAACCCCCAAAATAATATTACTAACCTAACCTCACTATGGTATAACCTAACCTAACCTTACCAATAACCTCCCTAAGGGCGGGAAAGGACTAGAATTTTACCAGGCTAGGTTATATTGAGGTTAGGTTAGTAATTTTTTTGATATTTTATAATCTCTCCCCCACTTCATTATTACATTTTTGAGGTATCTAAAGGGATCTATGAAGGTCTGGAGAAAATAAAACCACTAATAAGGCGGAAAAGGACTAGAATGTTACCTTCAGGCAGTGGCGTAGCTACGGGGGACATGGTGGGGGCACGTCAAGGATAGTATACTATCCTTGGGGCACGTGCTCTTCGGGCTTCTTCCCCAGAGAAACCTATACCCCCCAGGTGTAGTGCATTTTTTGACATTTTAACTGGGCGACCAAAAAGTCTCCCAGTGATGAAAAACTGTCGCCCAGTAAGGACATTTTTCAGCTACTGGGCAACAAGATATTTATTCATAAAATCCTTCTGGGATCAATGGCTCATCATGTCTGTGTGTGTGCAAGATCCGGAAGTACATTCTTATTACTGCATACAAAATTATGATCTTTATTTATATCTATTTCTTCTATTATTGCCTATATCATCTTGTGGAGCCATCTATAACCCGTCGATTGTTTGCGTAGTTAAATTTTGTTTGTGCCACTGGAAGATTCATAAACACAGCATGGAAAGGGAGGGGGGGGGGGGGTGACACAACATACAAATTGGGGAAGATGATATTACCATGCAGCTATAATAAATACCTCCATGGATATTATCAAAAAGCTGTATTTTAAAAGTTCCGCCTCACTCGTCACCACTCGCACTAGTTTATTAGTCACCACTCGCACTGACTATTTCTGGCAGTGTGGGAGGCATTTTCCCAGGGTCAGGGGACGCACATCTTTTCTGTGAAGTACATTATTTTCGAAGTACATTATTTTCGAAGTGCATTATTTTCGAAGTACATTATTTTCGAAATACATTATTTTCGAAGTACATTATTTTCGAAGTGCATTATTTTCGAAGTACATTATTTTCGAAGTGCATTATTTTCGAAGTACATTATTTTCGAAGTACATTATTTTCGAAGTGCATTATTTTTGAAGTGCATTATTTTCGAAGTACATTATTTTCGAAGTGCATTATTTTCGAAGTACATTATTTTTTAAGTACATTATATTCGAAGTGCATTATTTTCGAAGTACATTATTTTCGAAGTGCATTATTTTCGAAGTACATTATTTTCGAAGTGCATTATTTTCGAAGTACATTATTTTCGAAGTACATTATTTTCGAAGTACATTATTTTCGCAGTACATTATTTTCGAAGTGCATTATTTTCGAAGTGCATTATTTTCGAAGTGCATTATTTTCGCAGTACATTATTTTCGAAGTGCATTATTTTCGAAGTGCATTATTTTCGAAGTACATTATTTTCGAAGTACATTATTTTCGAAGTGCATTATTTTCGAAGTGCTTTATTTTCGCAGTACATTATTTTCGCAGTACATTATTTTCGAAGTGCATTATTTTCGAAGTACATTATTTTCGAAGTGCATTATTTTCGAAGTGCATTATTTTCGAAGTGCATTATTTTCGAAGTGCATTATTTTCGCAGTACATTATTTTCGAAGTGCATTATTTTCGAAGTGCATTATTTTCGAAGTGCATTATTTTCGCAGTACATTATTTTCGAAGTGCATTATTTTCGAAGTGCATTATTTTCGAAGTACATTATTTTTGAAGTACATTATTTTCGAAGTACATTATTTTCGAAGTGCATTATTTTCGAAGTGCATTATTTTCGAAGTGCATTATTTTCGAAGTGCTTTATTTTCGCAGTACATTATTTTCGCAGTACATTATTTTCGAAGTGCATTATTTTCGAAGTGCATTATTTTCGAAGTACATTATTTTCGAAGTACATTATTTTCGAAGTGCATTATTTTCGAAGTACATTATTTTCGAAGTACATTATTTTCGAAGTACATTATTTACGAAGTACATTATTTTCGAAGTGCATTATTTTCGAAGTGCATTATTTTCGAAGTGCATTATTTTCGAAGTGCATTATTTTCGAAGTGCATTATTTTCGAAGTGCATTATTTTCGAAGTACATTATTTACGAAGTACATTATTTTCGAAGTGCATTATTTTCGAAGTGCATTATTTTCGAAGTGCATTATTTTCGAAGTACATTATTTTCGAAGTGCATTATTTTCGAAGTACATTATTTTCGAAGTGCATTATTTTCGAAGTACATTATTTTCGAAGTGCATTATTTTCGAAGTACATTATTTTCGAAGTGCATTATTTTCGAAGTACATTATTTTCGAAGTGCATTATTTTCGAAGTACATTATTTTCGAAGTGCATTTTTTAAAGTGAATTTTTTTCGAAGTGCATTTACTTCGAAGTGTATTTTTTTAAGTGCATTTTTCTTTTAAGTACATTTTTTTCGAAGTGCATTTTTTTCGAAGTGCATTTTTTAAGTGCATTTTTTTCGAAGTGCATTTTTTTATATTCATATATTTTTATATTCATTATACTCGTAAATAAATTGAAAACTATCCTGTACAAAAATTAAAATCTCTTGGCTGGGCAGTCCCCAATGTTTCAAGATCCTAAATACGCCCCTGTTAACAGGTATGCCTACTACCACCCTTCTGCATATCCAAAGAATGTCACCCAGTAAGATTTGCTTAAGAAATGCTCTGCCCAGGTGCACCCCCACTGGCCATGGCAGCCGTATTCTGTATAATGCTCTAATACCCACCACAGTTCTGATCTTAGAATATACCCTTCCATGTGGCATCAGAGTGGCCTCGCTTGTCTAATGCCCCCCTCAGTGCCCCCCCATTGATAGATACCTAGCTACGCCACTGCTAACAAAGCAATCCAGTTCTTTAACAACCCACAAACTACGTAGCAAAAAGAGAAAAATAAGATGATGTCCTACCCACAATCCTCTGCGACACTGTTAATGAGTTCGAAGTATGTACTGACGATCGTTAACCCTATCAATAGAAGCTTTAAAAAAATACCACAAAACTATACCAACACGATTATTAACTCACATTTACTAACATTTAAGACTTAGATAACATTACATGTCAAAAATTATATTGGTCAAAGATCAACAGGTCAGGGCATGGGAAGGAAATAAGGGAAAGGTTTAGTGTTTCGAAGCAGTGTTGAGTTCCATATGAGTAATCCGGGACGAGCGACAGCCGAGAGCTCGCTCGCAAGGAGACAGACAGTGGCGTAGCTACGGGTGGGCCTGGGTGGGCACGTGCCCACCCACGAGAAGCCGGTGCCCGCCCAGGTGCCCATCCACTGGCCACGGCTGCCGTGTGGTGTGGGAGCCGTGTTCCACTAGGTAGGACTGAGGGAGCATGCATGGAGTATTATAAATAATTTCTACTGATGACTTACCCTCGACCTCAAATACAATAAATATTTTTCCTCTGCTTGAAAGAAAGAAACATGCCTCTGAGTGAGTTAAATTCATATACTTTCTATTGATCACTTTTAATAGCAACGAACATAACTAAATTACACCAGTTACCCTTACAAATTTTCTATAATGTCTTGTGTTGGTACTTAATTGGTACGTGTCTCCCTCTTGACTGCACAGTTCTTCTCATTATTGGAAAAACTGTATGTATTCATCAGTGGATCTTATGTCCATGCAAAATGGTTGGATGTGCAAAAGGAAATGTATTCCAATGAGCAAACTAGAGAGCTACAACGACTTTCAGATACCAGATGGGCTTGCAGATATGATACTTGCAAAGTAATGAAAGAGAGACTGAATGCCGTTCTGCGTGTTCTAGAAGGTTTATCAAATGACTGCAATGCTGACAGCTATAGATGCAAGAGGACTTTTAGGTCAAATAGATGCTGGGTTTGCTATGAAGCTAGCCATTATGACACATATTCTTGGTAGGATAAATCAGTTATCAAATTTGCTACAATCAGCCAATCTTGACATGGTAAAAGCTGTAGAATTAATTGAAACTAAGAGCCCACCTTGAAGAAATGCGGTCAGACCAAGCCTCTTTTGATGCTTTGTGGGATGAAGTTGAGAGAAACTCAGCAGCTCATGGTTTTGATACTTCAGAGTGTAGAATGTGTAGATCACGAAGGAAACGGAAACTGTCTACAAAATTGCAGGATTTTGTTGTTACTGATTATCAGGGGCGTAGTTAGGCCTGGGCATTGGGGGCTGTAGCCCCGAATGTTTTTTGAATAGCCCCGGATCTCAAATACCTTTTCAGATTTTTAAAAATTTATTATTATATATTTTTTCTCACTGAAATAAGATAAGCTCTGACTGGGGCCAACATAACTTAAATTATTGTAAAAAACAAGATATTTGGTTAGATGTTACTTAGCGTATGCTGATGACATCCTTTTTCTGAGCAGGACATGAGAGAGGTGGAGAGAACAGAGGAAATGAGGAGTGCATGACAGAGGAGACACCAAAAGACCTTTTGGAGAGGTAAAGAAGAGAATATCAAATGGAGAAGACACACCGTTAACAGAAGTGCATTTTTTTCCAAGTGCATTTTTTTGTGTCCTTGGCCAGTCCTTTGTGATGTAAAAATATAAATAAAGTAGTAAATCTAAGACCGAGGTTGGTCAGATTTCAGTATTGAACAAAGCATTGGGAATATACAATCTATATGACTGCTTCATCACGCCAAAGCTCTATTTTTCTTAGTGTTTTACTCCTACTGATGAAAATAAAAATAATAACGAAGTTGAACCCCAATCAGATTGTCTTCATTTTATTTTAATTTCATTTTCGAAAGTTATCCTAAGCAAATTACCGGAGCCTTTTGGTAGAGCAGTGTCTCACATCTTATATTCATTATACTCGTAAATAAATTGAAAATTATCCTGTAAAAATTTAAAGATCTCTTGGCTGGGCTAAGCCCCCAATGGTTCAAGATCCTAAATACGCCCCTGCTGATTATATTGGAAAACAGTCAGGGAGCACACACTCTGATTTCAGTGTTAAGGATTCAACACGAATTAACTTCTTCTATCCTATTCTAGATCATTATGTTAACATAAATGACAAGGCGCTTCAATAATGAAGCATGTGAACTTATGAAAGCATTAAAAGGCACTAAAATCCACAAAGAAAGGGGAGTTCTTATCTTTTGAGAAAAGTCTGGACTTATTCATGCATTTCTGCTAATGAAAAAAGATCTTAACCATGAGCTGCACTCTGTAAAACGCAGTTAGAAAGGGGACGCTATAAGGATGTAAGTGCAATGAAAAGCCCAAATCACTGTTAGATTTAGTGAGAATTCTTGGTCCATATGAAGAGGCATTCCTGAGTTCTACAGATGGCCAAAATTTATGTAGTATACCTGTGTCATCAGCTTCAGCAGAGGGAAGCTTTTCTGCTCTGAAATTAATCAAAAACTACACTGAGAAATACAATGGGCAATGAGAGATTAGGTAATCTTGCTGTGTTGTCAATTGAAAGCAGGCGAGTTGAAACCTTGATTTAGAAGAATTTTTGATAAGTTTGCTGAGAAAACCCCCAAAAACAGAAGAATTCTGCTTAAGTGAGGTATTTTCACTTTCTCAGTGGAAATTTTATTTTATTTGCCTGCTGCTTTTTAAAAATTTCATTTTTTTTTTTTTCAGTATCAATTATGTTATTTTATTTTGATAAGTGGTAAAATATGTATTTCATTTTTTCATGACTGCTTTATTTCGTTCTCCATCAGCAACCTGGATGATACCCTACAGTACTCAACACACACTCCTAGAATAAAAAACTAATAACCTTTCCATAGTCCATACGACATCAGATAAATTCTTGATATTGGTCAGAATGCAAAATATGCAAGGGGGGGGGGGGGGGGTCTTGGCACTGTAAGTGAAAGTAAGTCCCCAGTCCCCACGAAACTCCTCAGCTGTATGGGCTTGTTCAGCTCATCTAGTGCCCACCCATAGTCAGCTGTGCCCTCCCAGGTGCCCACCCAATCATAAATACCTAGCTACGCCACTGGAGACAGGACGCGTGTGCAGGCAGCTGGGAGGAGGAAGAGGATGTTTTTTGGCCAAATAACACTTTATTTTGTTGCTTTTCTTTATATTTCTGCAGCGTAAGTTAAGTAGAGAGAGAAAGGGAGGGAGTGGAACTTTGGGAGAGAGTGAGAGGAACGAGTGGCGGATCTAGGGGTGGCCACGGCTACCTCTGAAATATCATTGGCCACCCCAGATCTGAGTCAGAGGTCTAATGAAAATTAAACAATTTCCTTTTAATGGCTATGCCATGGTATATGGCATTAGATACATTAGATCCGTGTCCACCCTTGGCCACCTCATAGTCAAAATTTCTTGGTGGCGCCACTGTGAGAGGGAGGGGAGGGAGAAAGAGTTTACGTGTGATTTGAGGTTGTTTCGTCCTCCCTGCAAAGTAATGGCTGTTGCCTAGTTATCTTTCTACAATATATAACGTCAAGATCAGCTATAGCCAGTGGCGTAGCTACGGAATGGGGGGAGGGAGACACGTGCCCCTCCATGAGAGTCCGGAGGCCCCCGCAGGTGCCCCCCCTCACTGGCCATGGCTGCCGGAATCTGCTTGGACTTGTGACTGACGATATGCCTTAATACCCTTCTATGTGGTATCAGAATGCCCCTGAGCTCCGCTTGCCATAGTGCCTCCCCCCACCCCATTCACGGCTATACCCTCCTAGGTGCTCCCCCATTGATAGATACCTTTAATAACTACGCCACTGTGTTCAGGATGGTCAATTTGATTACATGAGCAAGAGTTAGATGGCTAATCATCAACTGAGCGAAGCTGTTGATTACTCCGGGGACGGGAGGCATAGTCCCGTTCTCTATGCGAGTTCGTATGTGGTTTCCGAGTGAAAACGCGTGGCTGTAGCTCCGAGACTAACCATAGGATTTTCTTGAAAATACCCTCAATGTGAATTCCACTCAAAGTTACTTCAGCTCTTCGCAGCTAAACTCAATCTAACCTGATGTGTTCAAGAAGAGTAAACGCCACATACTCTTCCAGGAATTAAACGGGAATATGCGGACGGGAGATCATTTAAGTGATGATGACTCAGGTGGCACCGATAGATAAGACGTACTGAGTAATAAATAGCTAGTATGCAGTTAGAAAATAGTGTCCTTTGTCTGCAAGGAGGACCTGTGCGCACCCGTAGCTTCTGCATCGCCTGCACCAGACACGAAGCATGGTCATACAGAACAAAATACTGTATGCAGCGTTCTGGGTTTTACTCTTCATTGTTGTTGTAGTATCGGACAGACAGTCTCCTTCAATCTTGTATTATCTTTGGTCGCCTTCGAGATTGCTGCGTCATCGTGATAGATCTTCGTGATATCCAAGATTTCGTCGCCAGCGATATGGCATCAGTAGCGCAATCACTATTCAGTCGGGCCATTGCTTTGAAGAGAGAGAGACACGCTCCGTCTCTCCACTTCTTGTTACTTCAGCACTACCACCAAGGCAAGTAACTTTTTGTCTCTCTTTTTATCAAGTGCAGTAAAACATACCGGGCGCCATTACAAGCGTTCGTCATTAGTGGTGTGTAGAGTATCCCCGGCTGGTGTAGCGATCTCACCAGCTACCCTTTGCCAGAGTAGCTACACTGCACAAATACGCGTCACGCGCGGCACTGAAACACTGCTCCCTGGGTGAATAGTTGTTTGACAATGTATACCAATTCTGATTTTGGATAAAACATGGGGGAGACATTGAATGTAGACTAGTAATTAAAGTAAAACAACATTTCAAGCGAATGTGCCCTTGCCTAGAACACTACGTACCCTACCCTTATACTGAAACACTGCTCCCTGGGTGAATAGTTTTTTGGACAATATATACGTTTTACCCAAGATCAGAATTGGTATACTTGTACTATATTGTCAAACAACTATTCACCCAGATAGCAGTGTTTCAGTATATACGGGTAGGGTAGGGTAGTGTTCTAGGCAAGGGCACATTCGCTTGAAATGTTCTATGTTCTACTTTAATTACTAGTCTACATTTAATGTTTCCCCCACGTTTTACCCAAAATCTGAATTGGTATACATTGTCAAACAACTATTCACCCAGGGAGCAGTGTTCAGTGCCGCACGTGACGCGTATTTGTGCAGTGTAGCTACTCGGGCAAAGGGTAGCTGGTGAGATCGCTACACCGGGCGGAGACAAATGTGTTGTTTCTTCCACGTTACAGCTCCTGTTTAACTAACACATGATAGGATATATGACCAGGATATGTGACCTTGAAATCCTGGCAAGAGCTGAGTTGCAATCTTTTACTCCTGTAAGTGTGTGTTTGTTACCTTACCGTGAAAACACAAATGTAATTACGCCACATTACGAAAGTTGCATAACAAGCCAACAAGCGCATGTAGACAGGTAAAACGTTTGTTTTATCAAGCCGTAGCTTTGCAGTACGTGGGAGTTGAGGTAAATAAGTGTCGTTCTGTCTTTATGGTATATTTGATCTATCTCTGTTTTGAATTCATGAATATTCCTTGCTTGGACCACCGCCTCCCTTAATCCATTACATCCGTTAATGTTTCTCTTTGGCAATCTATATTTTATGACATTGCTCGGCACTCAATTTAATTTGTTCCTCAGGAGCTCCTCTATGGTCTTCCTGTACCAGAAAGTTTCCTGTACCTTTCTAGCCTTAGATATGTGATTGATAGATGTGATATTAGATGTGTGATATTAGATATGATCAATTTTCCCCTGTTTTGCATTCTTGCTGGTTGCCCACTGGCTTCTCCAGTATCTTCTCATAATTATGACAACTCTCTTTAGTTGATCAACATTTTAAAGTAACTCTTATATCCTTTTCCTCTAGTATAGCTATCACACCAACATTTACATACGGTAGTGTATAGTTTCGATTATATTATTTTCAGACGCTTTGTGCTTCATGATACGATAAGAGAGCAATCAAGGTCTTGTAATAGAGAGAGAGAGAGAGAGAGAGAGAGAGAGAGAGAGAGAGAGAGAGAGAGAGAGAGAGAGAGAGAGAGAGAGAGAGAGTGTGTGTGTGTGTGTGTGTGTGTGTGTGTGTGTGTGTGTGTGTGTGCGTCTGTGTCTGTGTCTGTGTCTGTGTGTGTGTGTGTGTGTGTGTGTGTGCATGCGTGCGTGCGTGCGTGCGTGTGTGTGTGTGTGTGTAAAGCAACACGTTTGCATTTACATCGTTTTCCTCTTGCTGAAATTACGTCTTTGTAGATTTGGATCGTATTTCAAACTAAGTTTTTGGCCAGCAGTATATTTATTGTTTATATATTATGTGTTGTTGAAGTGTGCGTTACGGGAGACCCCCAATCATTGCTCCCAGGCCGCTGTGACCTTGGTCTTTGTGGTGGTTACGCTATCATATCAGCTATCAGACTTCATTATCTCCTCTAGGAGATACCTAGTTCCTCTCTACACGAAGAACTGCCTCGTGTAGGTCTCGCGGCCTCTTGTAGCTTCCTTATTTTCTTATGCACTTATGTTACAAGTTGGTGCAGTAACGTTCCAGTATTCATACTGAATAACGTGCTGCTGCCGGTGACTGTATGTATTGGCCTCACATCACAGTATCTGCTTCTGTGAAATAATTTTGTATCACTGCAGCCCACTAAACGAACATTGTCTTCTGTTTAATGATCTACCCGTAGCAGTTTTGTACATGATTAGTTACCCATAGATTTGTTTGCTATCTTGAAGCCTCCTTGTTCTGTATTTGTTTCAGCTCATGTTTTCATCACATTCTGAATCTGAATTATGATTCTTCCATGCTAAGCTTATCCAGCTGGTGACCTTGAAAGAGAATTGGTTGATTAATTGGTGAACGTCCATGAAGATCTTGTGAGAAAGTAAACAGTTTTAACTTGTAGATATATGGTAGTTGGTCCTCTGTTGGAGAATTAAGGCTCCTATTCATTCAACCCATGAAAGTCAGTCAGACGGAGATG
This sequence comes from Chionoecetes opilio, assembly GCA_016584305.1. Lineage (NCBI taxonomy): Eukaryota > Metazoa > Arthropoda > Malacostraca > Decapoda > Majidae > Chionoecetes > Chionoecetes opilio. Next base: position 104,023 of record JACEEZ010021552.1, on the reverse strand, counting down.
AATGGCATATAATGATACAATCTAGCATGCGTTCTCCAAAGTTTACGCAATGCAGTATAGCGGAAATATTGAAGAACTTTGTAATGTCTCCCACCATTAAATTTTGAAGATGCAAATATTACAGGCAAAAGATTAACCCCTTCACGCCCAGATCCTTCCTTTGCTATAAAAAATTGTCTGTTGTTTGCCATAAAATTACGAAAAGTAGCTTCATATACCAAATTTGCTAGTGGACAAGGATACTAAGCAGGTCATATCTATAAAGCATTGCTTATATTCATGAAAATTGTCTAATAATACCCAAATTACGATGGAAATTACGTTCTGGGCCTCAAGAGATTAAGACAGGCGAGTGTTTGCAGATGCGGTGGTGGGCGTGTGTGGTGGGCGTGGCGGCCGCCCTGCAGGTGGCGGCGGCCAGCAGGATACTTTTCCTCAGCCCAGTGTCCTCCAAGAGTCACAAAAACTTTTACATGGGCATCCTTAACGCGCTGGCAGACAGTGGTCACCAGGTAGGTGCCGGCAAGGACTCAATGTACGAATATTATGTGTGCAGAACAAAATGTTGAGTATTTGTATTTATTAATAAGTATTAAATATTATATAATATTTCTATTTATTAATAAGTATTTTGTTTTTATCTGATTGTCGTTGCAGTCCTGTTTTTATTTCTCTTTCTCTAGAGTATATTGACATATGTTAGTAGATGTATTTATGTATTTATATTATGTCCCTGTCTTTCTGTCTATTTTTCCATGTTACTATTTTCACAGCATGAGTATCCTACATTTGCAGCTTTTGTTTCCCTTGCCTGGATATTGGACTTTTGCCTATCGTTTCATGTCCTGGTTATATTTTCAAAAATGTTCCCTTATCGCAATGTGAAGCTGCAAATGGAAAGAAGAATGTGTAGAAGAGCATTCGTGCAGTGTTTTCATACTCACCACCAAGCTCAGTACTATTGTAAAAACACATCAGCATGTTACAATACCGGTGTGTGTGGAGTTTACTGATTTAATGGGGGTTTTGTGAGCTAAGACTTCACTGAACACACACACAAAATTACTTTAACTCCGGGTTTTTTTTGAGACTCACTGTAGAGCTATCAGTCCAGGACCATACACAGGGTAAACAACAACCACATATAAAGTACCTTAACTAATTTATTTACAAAAAACTACACAATAAGCAAATAGCACGCCAAATCAGCATATTCGCGCCCCAAATATCTTTTCTCTAGCTACCTACGATGACCTATCGCCTACGGTATCTGGCTGGGGAATAATTATAATGGGTTAGTTATGACTAGGGTAATCTTGTGTTGCCAGAATTTTGTGGGTTTTGAAAAGACTTTATAACTTATTGTATCTTATGACCGATACAAAAGAAAACCCCACCGCAAAACTACCAGTGTGTTGCTGGTAACTCCTATGGGGAGTTTATAACTGGTCAATGTTACTTGAATGATATTAATTGATTATGATTTTTCATTTGATTACAACTTGAATGGAGGATTTAACTTAGTCTTATGACTTCACTATGTGATTATAGTTTGACCACTTCTCAATGCGGAGAGTACTGAAATGGGGGATGTATTTAAGGGGAAGGGGTAAGGGTTTAAGTTAAGGGAACAGGGTGTGAGTTAAGGGGATGCTGCCACCAGCTCAGGCGAGTAGTTCTCTGGGTAACTCCCTGGGCGCGTTTGAATAATATTAAGATTAGATTTATTTTGGTAGTCGTGATTGATACGTGGAACTATACCGAGTAAGGCTGACTCTTTTGGAAGTGTGGGGAATTACTGTCCTAACACAGAATAATCACCTGGGGGTTTTATAATAAACACAAGAACTATATTTGAAAACATCATCCTATTTATTCATACTGAAATAGTACGTCTCTTGCTTGAGATCACATACAACATATAAGGGTTAATCCAACACCGGAAAAACTCTAATCGGATGTAAGAAGAAACTTACAACCTGATAGGGGAAATTCTCCCTGTGAAATAAAGCTAAGCTCTAATGAGCATAAAACTTCCTCAATGAATCATTCTTAGAATTATCACCTATGTCCGTATCAACTGAGCACTATAGGTATACATTGAATATATATATATAGGAAAGAAAATGTGAGAGTAATGAGTTGTTTTGTGGTTTCACAAGACCATGTGGCCTGAAGAGGAAAGGAGCGAGTCACTCCCGTCGAAGCCTCTCCCTGGAGGAAGGATGGGTTGAGACTGCCGTCCCACGAGTTACCCCGCCCGCGGCAGTAAAAGGGGAATTGTTTGAATGGTCTAGACGTGACCTCAAATGAATAGCTTATAATCCCGAAATAACTAATTAAATAATTAAACTCGTGTACCTAAGAAAAGGCTGCCTATAATACAAACCTGTTACTTTGATATAGAAGAATTTAATATGTTTAATCTAATACCCAAGAAGGGTGTGTTTACTTTTCATGTCAAAAGTCCGAACGCGTGTTCAAGAGTGAGAGGGTATGGAAGTGTTGCATAGAAATTTGGTAGACTTTCAATTTAGCGTATAACTTTACTAAGATATCCATTTATGAACATGATCGATAACGATGGGGATTATTTTGAAAGACATTAAGAATCTAGGAGGGTTCCTAGATCTGATAGGATGGTTGGGGAAGAGTGAAAAGAATTGAATCCATTAGTTATCACTGATCGCGGAATAATTATTCCACGAATTTTGACTCGCACCCGGCATGTCGGGGGGGGGGGGGGGGAGTGGAGAAAGGAAGAAAGAAATGGCGGGGAATGAAGGAAAGAAGATAAACAAAATGGCGCGTAGGAAGGAAAGAAGATGAGAAAAAATGGCGGATAAGAAAGAAGGGCGATGAGTCACCCGTGAAACTAAAAAAATGAACTGCTTACGAGACATAACTCGGGAATTATATGATAATAATTATCATACTATCTTTCCCGAATAATGGGCATTACACACGTCTATTCTCCGGGAAAATTAAATTCTTCAATATCAAATTAACTACTCACGGATCGTGTTTCCGTTTTAAAGCTGCGTCAAGAGGAGGTGTGTATGGGACGAATTTAGAGTGAATTTAATGGAAATTCTTCTGTTCTTTGAAAACGGGTGTCTGCTTGTGTTTAGATTACACGAATATTCAATGAAAGGAAGTATCCCAATCAACCTGATACCTGGGTAGTGACGTGGGTGTCGAATCCTGACTCAGTCCCTACATTTTCAACGCAAGGTTCGTCCCATGGGTGCTCGCCGGCTACTCTCAGGTTAGATAACGAGAGCCTTACGCGTCCTGAAATGCCCGCCACACCGCAAGCTGGTTGACTGTGAAGTGAGAAGCAAGTACTACTATCTCGAATTAAAATACTCCTCCCACTGAACCAGGCTGAGCCCGTGAAAACCAGACGCTCCGACTTCTAGACATGAGAAATCTCCTAGACCAAATTGTTTCATCTAGTCTGACACTACACTACCCTTGACTCAATAATTTACATTTAACACTTTTCGCTCAATCTTCACCTGAATACACCACAAGTCGTGTTGATTGTAACTTGAATTAAAATACCTTGAAGACTCACCGAACCAGACTGAGTCTGTTAATGAAATTCAATGAGACTGGTATCCCAATCAACCTCTTACCTGGATATACTAAGAACATACTGACCCTCAATTTGTTTTGAATCCTGGTCAATGTTTTACATTTAACACTTTTCGAATTGATTTCCCCAAGAGTAATAACCGGGTGACACTACAACTACCCTACCGAGTAGGTATTAAACTTTCAAGTTCATAAAATAAATTTTCAATGTTCATGTTCAAAATAATTCTTTCCCCTTTATTTCTAATTTAACACTATTGGATACCGAACTTTTCCATCTTGTTGTTGATGGGTGGCATCATGGGTCTTGTTGACGCCCGGTACTTCTTGATGGCCTTCAGCTCTTCAAAACGTTTCAGGAACTCCTGTAGGTTCTTGGAAGCTAAGAGTGTGCCCATTCCTGAACCGGTGTCGCTGCATCCTCTGTCTCCGTAGCTGTTTGGGTCACCGCTGTTGCTCTGCTGGTTGTTGTAGGACACGGCGGCGGCGGACAGGCAGTTCAGACGCCCCTTGATACCCTGCACGGCAATTATGTACAGGTTCTTGGCGCCTGTGTTGTCAGCGCAGCTCATGTCGGTGACTGGTAGGCCGAGGGAAATCCAGGACTTCCCTCCCGACGAGGCTTCACGTCCTCTCTTTGACATGGTGTTGGTTGCGAGGCGTGTGGGTGGTGTCTGTAGCGGCTAGGAACGGCGGCTACGGCGGTGAAGGGCGGCTGGCTGTGAAGGGCGGCGGAACTGAGGCGAGCGTCGCTGCTAGGCGCGCGGCTTGCTGCGGCCTCGCTGTGATGGGCGGCGGAGCTGACGGCTATGCGCGCGGCATCGATGGGGGCGGGCGTGGCGGCTGTAGCGGTGAAGCGCGGGCGGCGGCGGCGAAGGGCGGCGGCGGCTGGCTGTGATGGCTTGCTTCTTACAGCTCACGCCCACATGGTCATGGTTCATGTGTGTAGGGTGTTTGGTTTAAAGGGGGGGAGATCTAATGACCCTACTATAATGATCGATTACTATATGAAAATTTACTGAAATTTGACTATCTTGCTATTTATTTTCCCAGGTGAGATTCTGTTGCTGTTATTTTTAGGAAATAATATCCCACCGCTGCCACCAGTGTGTTGCCAGAATTTTGTGGGTTTTGAAAAGACTTTATTACTTATTGTATCTTATGACCGATACAAAAGAAAACCCCACCGCAAAACTACCAGTGTGTTGCTGGTAACTCCTATGGGGAGTTTATAACTGGTCAATGTTACTTGAATGATATTAATTGATTATGATTTTTCATTTGATTACAACTTGAATGGAGGATTTAACTTAGTCTTATGACTTCACTATGTGATTATAGTTTGACCACTTCTCACTGCGGAGAGTACTGAAATGGGGGATGTATTTAAGGGGAAGGGGTAAGGGTTTAGGTTAAGGGAACAGGGTGTGAGTTAAGGGGATGCTGCCACCAGCTCAGGCGAGTAGTTATCTGGGTAACTCCCTGGGCGCGTTTGAATAATATTAAGATTAGATTTATTTTGGTAGTCGTGATTGATACGTGGAACTATACCGAGTAAGGCTGACTCTTTTGGAAGTGTGGGGAATTACTGTCCTAACACAGAATAATCACCTGGGGGTTTTATAATAAACACAAGTGTGTTGCCTGAATTTCGGGGTAACTCCTATGGGGAGTTTAGAACTGGTCAACGTTTTTTTGAATGATATTACTTGATTATGATTTTGACAAAAGATTACAACTTGAATGGAGGATTTACCTTAGTCTTATGACTTCACTATGTGATTATAGTTTGACCACGTCTCACTGCGGAGAGTATTGAAATGAGGGATGTATTTAAGGGGAAGGGGTAAGGGTTAGGTTAAGGGAAAACAGGGGGTGAGTTAAGGGGGAAGCTGCCACCAGTCCAGGCGAGTAGTTCACTGGGTTACTCCCTGGGCACGTTTGAATAATATTAATATTAGATTTATCTTGGTAGTCGTGATTGGTACGTGGAATTATACCGAGTAAGGCTGACTCTTTTGGAAGTGTGGGGAATTACTGTCCTAACACAGAATAATCACCTGGGGTTTTATAATAAACACAAGAACTATATTTGAAACATCATCCTATTTATTCGCCATGAAACATTATTGCTGTTTGAGACCTTAGACACATACATAAACTCTAATCTGGAACGGGCAAGCTACTTTAGAGCATAATCTCCCTCACAGAATCATTCTTAGAATTACCACCTATATCCGTATCAACTGAGCACTATAGGTATACATTGAATATATATATATAGGAAAGAGAATGTGAGAGTAAGGAGTTTGGTGTGTGGATTCACAATGACCATATGACTTGAAGAGGACAGGAACGAGCCTCTCCCTACGGGGAGGAGGAGTGTAGACTCCCCCGTCGAAGCCTATAAGAGGGATGAGCGGGGACTCGTTAATAATACTTATAAGGATGGGTAGACCTCCCTTACGTTAGCGTAAACTAAACATTGTTACTCATATTTGAAAATATAGATAGCAAGGAAAATGGGGGGGGGGAATACAGGAGCGAATGTGGAGCGACTTACCTACAAGGAGGTTGAGCGGGGACTGACGTGTCCCGGCGTTACACCGCCCGAGGCAGAAAAAAAAGGGGAAACGTTTGAAGGGTCTAGACGTGACCTCAAATGAAGAGCTTATAATCACAAACTAACTAATAAAATAATGAAACTCGTGTACCTAAGACAAGGCTGCCTATAATACAGACCTGTTACTTTGATATAGAAGAATTTAATATGCTTAATCTAATACCCAAGAAGGGTGGTTTTATATGTAATGTCGAAAGTCCGAACGCGTTTTCAAGAGTGAGAGGGTATGAAATATGTAGCATAGAAATTTGGTAGGCTTTCAATTTAGCGCGTATCTTTACTAACACGTCCATGTATGACCATGACCGATAACGATAGGGATTATTTTGAAAGACATTAAGAATCTGGGAGTGTTACTCGGTCTGATCAGATAGCTGGGGAAAGATGAAAAGATTTGAAATCATTAGTTATCACTGATCGCGGAATAATTATCCCACGGATTTTGCCTCGCATACGGCATGTCGGGGGGGGGGAATGGAAGACCGAGGAAAGAAATGGCGGAGAAGGAACGAAAGAAGATAAACAAAATGGCGTGTAGGACGGACAAATGATGAGAAAATATGGCGGAAAAGAAAGAAATGCGATGAGTCACCCGTGAAACAAAAAAAAGAACTACTTACAAGACATAACTCGGGAATTATATGATAATAATTCTCATACTATCTCTCCCGAATAATGGGCATTACACAAGAACTATATTTGAAAACATCATCCTATTTATTCATACTGAAATAGTACGTCTCTTGCTTGAGATCACATACAACATATAAGGGTTAATCCAACACCGGAAAAACTCTAATCGGATGTAAGAAGAAACTTACAACCTGATAGGGGAAATTCTCCCTGTGAAATAAAGCTAAGCTCTAATGAGCATAAAACTTCCTCAATGAATCATTCTTAGAATTATCACCTATGTCCGTATCAACTGAGCACTATAGGTATACATTGAATATATATATATAGGAAAGAAAATGTGAGAGTAATGAGTTGTTTTGTGGTTTCACAAGACCATGTGGCCTGAAGAGGAAAGGAGCGAGTCACTCCCGTCGAAGCCTCTCCCTGGAGGAAGGATGGGTTGAGACTGCCGTCCCACGAGTTACCCCGCCCGCGGCAGAAAAAAGGGGAATTGTTTGAATGGTCTAGACGTGACCTCAAATGAATAGCTTATAATCCCGAAATAACTAATTAAATAATGAAACTCGTGTACCTAAGAAAAGGCTGCCTATAATACAAACCTGTTACTTTGATATAGAAGAATTTAATATGTTTAATCTAATACCCAAGAAGGGTGTGTTTACTTTTCATGTCAAAAGTCCGAACGCGTGTTCAAGAGTGAGAGGGTATGGAAGTGTTGCATAGAAATTTGGTAGACTTTCAATTTAGCGTATAACTTTACTAAGATATCCATTTATGAACATGATCGATAACGATGGGGATTATTTTGAAAGACATTAAGAATCTAGGAGGGTTCCTAGATCTGATAGGATGGTTGGGGAAGAGTGAAAAGAATTTAATCCATTAGTTATCACTGATCGCGGAATAATTATTCCACGAATTTTGACTCGCACCCGGCATGTCGGGGGGGGGGGGAGTGGAGAAAGGAAGAAAGAAATGGCGGGGAATGAAGGAAAGAAGATAAACAAAATGGCGCGTAGGAAGGAAAGAAGATGAGAAAAAATGGCGGATAAGAAAGAAGGGCGATGAGTCACCCGTGAAACTAAAAAAATGAACTGCTTACGAGACATAACTCGGGAATTATATGATAATAATTATCATACTATCTCTCCCGAATAATGGGCATTACAATCTCACGCTTTCTCCACCACGTGGGGAAGTCCTGGCGCCAAGGTGTTCCTCCTCGACCTCTCACACGCTGCCAGCTATCCTTGCCTCGACCAACGTTCCTCCTCTCGTCCTCATGCCGCGTTCGCCACCTACGTCCTCAGCAGGCGGGGAAGTAGAAGAGGCCGCGGCGGGTCCTGTGGGATGTCCTGGCCAGCGTGCTGGAGATGTTCTCTTTTCGAAGGGCGGCCGTGGAGTGACTGTGAGGCTGCGAGCAGAACGACCTGCTGGACCGCAACATGGCGGCTGGTTGCATTGCCACATCGCACCAATCTAACAGTTTTTACTATACCTCTTTCTATTATGCATGCTTTCCTATCGATCACCACATGCAATTTACATAGGGCGTTTCTGCTATCGTACCCAGCTATTCGTTGGGAGGCAATTTTTTGAGCCTAAAATATTTCCATATACCAGCGGCCTCCGGCAATCCTCTCCCCTACCCTAAAATCAACAACTGAGAAACAAAAGTCTGGGGCGACGCGCAAGGGCCCCAGGAACTCCAATGCCCAAATAGGTCTAACCATTACAGTGTGTTATCACATGTGCTCACATACTAGTCCTGGGGCCAGTGTGGCAGTGTCCTTCACTTATTGCTGAAAAGATACAAACGATAAACTTGAACAATATTTGGCACTGATGATGATAAACTTAGAACAAAATTACAACTACAACAATCATTTTCAAGCTATTACACAAAAAATTTTGTGACATGACTAGACATGTTGCTACCCCAACAGATCACCATCTTGACGCCCTACAAGGCTCCCAAGGTGCACCAGAATGTCCGGGAAGTTGTGCTGCCTGACATGGACCTCGCGACATTCTCCCCCAACATGTTTGCTAACAGGATGATGGGACCCATAACCATGGCCGGGAAGGCCCCCATGATGTGCTGTGATGCCTTGGCCAAACGAGAAACTCAGAATTTGCTCAAGGAGAAGTATGACTTGATCATGCTGTCAATGTTCTTCACTGAATGCTTCTTATCAGTTGTCCATCAAATGAAAGTAAGTTGTACCAAAGCATGTACTGAATCGGTTAGTTAGGAAGAGTATAAGTTTATTCATCCAGGAATGGATCACTATTACGGCCTCACCATGAAGTATTTTTAGTTATTCTGTGTTTCCATTATACAAATTCAATGATCGAAGTGCTACTGAAATGAATCAGTGTTTCTCATATATTTATAATGAGCTTTTGCCTAATGGTAAAAAAAAGACTTATTGCATCCCAGAAATGTAGCCATACAACATATATGATTAGATAAGTAATAATCAGTTCAGTAGTTTTCTATTATCTTGGGTAGTCCTCATTGGGTAAGAATTTCCCCATCTTAGCACTTTAAATGAACACTTAATATACATAATCAGGCTCATCTTGATTGTCTCTCCCTCCTTGTACTGTGTGTGTACAGTGCAATCTTGTAGCTTGTGATCTGTGGGCTCTGTCTGAGTGCATTGTGCAAGGTGTAAAAATCGCTAGTTGTGAGCAATATTATTTTATTACGAAGGCACCTTGCAGTCTGGCACTCGAGTCCAAGTCACATATTTTACTTTTTCCAACTCAAAAATCTTGCAAACACTTACTTACCATGACTTACCAAGGACACATTCAACACATCAAGGTATTGATACAAGTCACACAGACTTTAGAATTTAAAGCCTCAATGTCCACTCCTTAATATCAGAACTTTTCCACCTGTTCCCGCCTCCCGCCCTTCAACACTGTATCGGCGCCGCCTTCCTTCCCTGGTGCATCGCATCACTTTATTCTTGCCTACACTCACATTCACCTTTCTTCTGTCACACACTTATTGATTATGTAACTAGACTTTGTAGCCTCGCCCTGCTAAACATAATACTTAATAAAATTTTACTCTACATGCATTCTCCCATGAAACAAGAAATAAATAGAAGAGTTAAATTTGATGAAGACCTGGTTTTCATGCCTCATCTAAAAGTGATAGAGAAGTAAGAATTTTGGTCATTTGTAGCAAATTAGGAAAGTTGCCTGTCAAGTAATGCACAAGACTGGGTCACAGTAGCCTCAAGGTGGAGAGCAGTTTGATATTTGTTATATCATTTAGCCATTAGCATTCATTCAAGCCATGTAGTGGAAAAAGGGCGACCGTTTAGACTAAATCAGAGTTGAAATACTGGCTTTTGTAACTTTTTTCACTTTCCAGCCATCATCATAAATACTCATTAATTCCTACTGCTTTTATCTGATATTGAGCTTGAGGGAAGCTCATCGTCACTGTGGTAGTGCTAGAGGGTGCAGCAAGCTGCCGGGATCCATTAGAACAGATTTTCACCATAGATGGCTAGGTTGCCCTTCTTCCACTAAACATCGTAATCATTAGTGACGAGCTGAGTAAGCTGAATCATGCATGGCTCTCTCTCTCTCTCTCTCTCTCTCTCTCACAAGTTTTTGTTTGTACGTTATATGCAAGAGCATGCATGGTTTGCATATAAGATACTGTACGTTTCTACATCTTTCTTGTGTATGAAAGAGCATGTTTTGCACGTAAATAGCTGTTGACAGTTTCTCTTCTTTTTTTTCCTCCAAACCTTATAACAGTAAAAAAGTCAGTTAGTTGAGGTGTCACACCCATCCTGCTTTTTTAGGTACTAACTTCTATTTGATGTAGGAGCCAGATGACAACGTTTCCATATTTTTCTCCCACAGGTTCCCTTTGTTCAGGTGTGTCCGGCTGCACTCTTTGGTCCCTTTGCCCAAATGGGAGGAAGTGTGACGTTTACATCATTTGCTCAGAATTCCCTCCTCCCCTTCACGCCTCCCTATACTTTCCTTCAACGCATGATTATTGTTCTCTCTGATGTTGCATCACATATGATGTTCACTTACTACATTGTTAATAGGTAAGTTATTATTGTCATCTTTGGTGCTGCTCGCCCATCTGGGGAAACCTGCAAAGGATGTCTGAAGCAGAATAAGGCCCGTACCGAGAGTCATGATGAAGGTTGAGCGACGACCTTCGTCGACTGAGGAAGGTTACCATAAAAGGGATATTTTTCGGAACGAAGAGCAGCAACGACGGTCGAAGGTCGTCGCTGCTCTTCGTTCCGAAAAATATCCCTTTTATGGTAATCTTCCTCAGTCGACGAAGGTCGTCGCTCAACCTTCATCATGACTCTCGGTACGGGCCTAAGAGTCAGGACCCTTTGAACATCCCTCACTCCCTTGGCATCTTCCATATCCTTTCTCAATCTCTTATTAATCCTCTGTTATATGATCAAGTTCAGATCATTGTGCTGATTCACCCAAAATAAAGTTAAGAAATAGTTGGGACTTTAAGGGGGCAAGGGGAAGGGCAAGTTAGGTGATAGCTAGTGAAACGATGGGTAGAGAAGTGATTGGTCAGAGAGGAATACAAGAATGAGGTATGAGAGTGACATAGAAGCTGGGATGATAATTATAATTGGAGAAGTAGTAAACATTACTGATGTGTTTTGTGTGTATAAAGGTATAGTGATCAAAGTGCTAGCAGAAGTAGTTTGGTATACAGTATGTGGGGGTAGGAGGAAGATAAATGCATGGTGGACAGATGATATGAAGTAGGCAGTGGAAGGGAAAACGTGAGTATAAAAAAATGTTACAAGGGAATATGCCGGAAGAAATGAGAATGAAGAGGATTTGAAGAATGCATCCCAACATAACTCCTTTATTTTCACATTTTATATATGAATCTTGACTTTGGATCTCTTGATGGACGAAGTGTCATCGCATTTGTTAGGATTGTAAGGCCTTAGCTGTGTATGTGTAGCGTGGCAGCAACCCATCGCCATTAGATATCATAAGTTGAACATTGCTTGGCTGTGAGAATTATTGCATCATGTACATATGAGTTTCTTATATTTGTTTTACAAATTTTCATTTTAGAATAGAGAGCGAGTGTCGTCGACGAGGATTGTGTCCTGATGATATGCCAAGTTTATCAGAGCTGCGTCTTAATTCCAGTCTTACATTGGTAAACAGGCAAGTTCCCCCCCCACCCCCACCTTTATAAGTTTAGTTTACGTAATCAATTTCTATAACTATATACCACTCTTCAATCCTGCAGTTCTGATCAAAGTTAATCATTATGAAATGTGTGTTATCATGCTCATATGATGTGGCATGCTAGATACTTCTCAAAAGAGATGAATTACTTAAAACAATAGGTTATTTCAGTAATTGTTTTAGAATAATACAGTACTACTTGTTATAATGTATAGAGTGTTTAGTTACATAATTTATGTGTGTAACAGAAGGAAGTTGAGAGTGAATGTGGCAAAGAACAAAGTGATGAGATGCGTTAGGGAAGGAGGCACAGGTGTGTGGGGGTGTTGAATGGCGAGACACTAGAACAGATGGAAAAAGCTTTGCAATGTTGACAGCCACACTCTTGCCTGTTGTGCCCTGATCCACTTCCATGTCTCTGATCTGTGTCAAAGTTGGCAAAGGATTACTTACTATGCCTTAAACCTCCTAACCTCCATGGACACAGTCTTCCCTTTCATCCTTCTGGCAAGTGATCCTAAGACACTTAACCTTCACAGCTCACTTTTTGTTCTTCCATATCTCCTTTTAGAGACAGTGTTATTCCTCATTCAAGTGATTCTTATCAAAAAACAGACAAAGAAAAGTATACATTGATAGTTACATATGCTGTGAATTATATTTTTTTTATTTTATTGAGTGATTTTATGTATATTTAGAATATGTATTCAGGAGTTGTATTTTGTGAATAAGCTACGTTGGGTTTTGTGCCACCGCACGTTTGGGAGGTCGTATTTATGAAAAACAACATTAAATTGTTTCAACTCTTCTTCATTAATCTTTCTGGTAAGTTACAATATTTTCTTCAGATTAGTAGTTGTGAAATATATGATATATCTACCCATCTTTTGACAGTGTGAAGACGTTAGAGGTTCCCGCTCAGCCCTCCGTACCCACCACCATTTACTGCGGGGGAATTCACTGCCGCCCGTCAGAGCCACTTCCCAAGGTAAGTTTTGCCACTCGTCAAATGTCCTTCAAATTAGGTCATGACGGCATAACTTGTGAAGATTTCAGTCAGTCAATCAGCCACAGGAACTGTCGCTGTGTTCTCCGTTGTGCCTTTAGTCGTGTAGGAGGGAGGCGTTCCTTTCCACGCTGATATAATAACTTTGCACACGTCATGTTAACCTGAATGTACTGTATGGACTAAATGTCCTCATTTGTTTCATAGCTCCAAGTCTTTGTAGAATGAATGAATCAATCAATACAATGGTTTAATGGAATGTATTAACCTGGTAATGAGTTTTTACCGGCATGATTTATATAACTGACTGATATGTGTTCCTTCAGGATCTGGAGGAGTGGGTGGCGGGTGCCGGGCAAGACGGCTTCATTTACTTCAGCTTGGGCTCAGCCGTGACTCCCTCGGACATGCCGGAAGAGTGAGTCTTACCCTTAAGGTCCAGGATGTCATTTATAACTAACTTTAATTAATAGGTAAATGCAGTTGTTTAGTTGTTCATGTATCAAGATGGTGTAACAGCCTGAAGCTTTTATTCATATAGGAATCAGTCTGTATCCTGAGTTAATCTTTTACTGTGAATATATATTTTATCTCAGCTGAGCACGAACACTTTGCTCAGCGGCATTATGGTTGTGGCAGCTCCATCCTATAGGCCACAGGGTCAAGGGCTAATGCGACGGAGGTGACCACAGAGGCCACGCGCAGCCTAGCGTGTGCCCCCATCTTTACATTTGCCTCAAGAGCCATTCATTTATCATTAATGATAGAAACATCTGCTTCAATAGGTCTTAGCTTGGCTGTTTTAGTGTGGTGGGACATATTTCATAATTAAGGCATTAACCTTAAGCCAAGCGAGTAGAGAAAATCAACCTGAATAGGCAGGATTGAATGTTAAGAAAAGATACTAGAATATTATCCCAGAGACAACCTGTAATATACACACGACATTTTTCCAACTGGATAGCAAAACTTATGAATTGATGTTTAACATTTAAATGTATGACCCAGATTTCTGAAGAGGACAGACTTAAGAGTTGTGCCACAACATTTTCATAAGATAAAATATTTTTTCCTGTGAAAGAGAAGTGAGTCGAACAGAATGGAATTAATTATATAAAGGGGAGGTATGATCAAACAACATCAAGGAATATTTCTTTATGGATAAAATACTGCCACAGCCATTCCTTATTGGGGAAATGAAGCATCAGTGAGAATCCTGATGAAAAATATATTGTGAAAAGATTTTACTTACCAGACACACAAGTACTTAAGATATAACTACATATTCTGCTTATTGAGCTGACATGATAAACCAAACAAGTATTATTCAAAACATTAATGAATTTTACAGCCAGTGGAATTGAGATGAAACACTGTGTAAAGTATGATCTTGCTGCTTAATTTTTTATTGATATGGCATTTTGTATTTTTCAGGCATAGAAAAATTCTTGTGGAAGTGTTTGGGTCACTGCAGCAGCGAGTGTTGTGGAAGTGGAACAAGGACACCATGGAGGATCTGCCGCCTAACGTGCGCCTTGGAAAGTGGCTCCCACAGCAGGACATTCTGGGTAAGATTGTACTCCGAACCCTGATTGTCATTTATTATGGCTCACTATTAGTGATGGACCGAATATTCGCATTCGCAATTGCGAATGCTCGCTTGTTTTTTCAATATGCGCATTCGCATTCGCACTCCCACTTGCAGCTGTTTGCGAATATGCGAATATTTTGCCCAAAACAATAAACTTAATTAAGAAAAAGAATAACAAGTGAACATATTACACAAGCAAACATTAAATTATCAATAGTTAAGCCGAGCGTTAGTTAAAAGAATGGGATAAGGAGGCGTAGTGGTAGGCTAGCCATAGTGAACATTGCTTGGCTGTGAGAATTATTGCATCATGTACATATGAGTTTCTTATATTTGTTTTACAAATTTTCATTTTAGAATAGAGAGCGAGTGTCGTCGACGAGGATTGTGTCCTGATGATATGCCAAGTTTATCAGAGCTGCGTCTTAATTCCAGTCTTACATTGGTAAACAGGCAAGTTCCCCCCCCACCCCCACCTTTATAAGTTTAGTTTACGTAATCAATTTCTATAACTATATACCACTCTTCAATCCTGCAGTTCTGATCAAAGTTAATCATTATGAAATGTGTGTTATCATGCTCATATGATGTGGCATGCTAGATACTTCTCAAAAGAGATGAATTACTTAAAACAATAGGTTATTTCAGTAATTGTTTTTAGAATAATACAGTACTACTTGTTATAATGTATAGAGTGTTTAGTTACATAATTTATGTGTGTAACAGAAGGAAGTTGAGAGTGAATGTGGCAAAGAACAAAGTGATGAGATGCGTTAGGGAAGGAGGCACAGGTGTGTGGGGGTGTTGAATGGCGAGACACTAGAACAGATGGAAAAAGCTTTGCAATGTTGACAGCCACACTCTTGCCTGTTGTGCCCTGATCCACTTCCATGTCTCTGATCTGTGTCAAAGTTGGCAAAGGATTACTTACTATGCCTTAAACCTCCTAACCTCCATGGACACAGTCTTCCCTTTCATCCTTCTGGCAAGTGATCCTAAGACACTTAACCTTCACAGCTCACTTTTTGTTCTTCCATATCTCCTTTTAGAGACAGTGTTATTCCTCATTCAAGTGATTCTTATCAAAAAACAGACAAAGAAAAGTATACATTGATAGTTACATATGCTGTGAATTATATTTTTTTTTATTTTATTGAGTGATTTTATGTATATTTAGAATATGTATTCAGGAGTTGTATTTTGTGAATAAGCTACGTTGGGTTTTGTGCCACCGCACGTTTGGGAGGTCGTATTTATGAAAAACAACATTAAATTGTTTCAACTCTTCTTCATTAATCTTTCTGGTAAGTTACAATATTTTCTTCAGATTAGTAGTTGTGAAATATATGATATATCTACCCATCTTTTGACAGTGTGAAGACGTTAGAGGTTCCCGCTCAGCCCTCCGTACCCACCACCATTTACTGCGGGGGAATTCACTGCCGCCCGTCAGAGCCACTTCCCAAGGTAAGTTTTGCCACTCGTCAAATGTCCTTCAAATTAGGTCATGACGGCATAACTTGTGAAGATTTCAGTCAGTCAATCAGCCACAGGAACTGTCGCTGTGTTCTCCGTTGTGCCTTTAGTCGTGTAGGAGGGAGGCGTTCCTTTCCACGCTGATATAATAACTTTGCACACGTCATGTTAACCTGAATGTACTGTATGGACTAAATGTCCTCATTTGTTTCATAGCTCCAAGTCTTTGTAGAATGAATGAATCAATCAATACAATGGTTTAATGGAATGTATTAACCTGGTAATGAGTTTTTACCGGCATGATTTATATAACTGACTGATATGTGTTCCTTCAGGATCTGGAGGAGTGGGTGGCGGGTGCCGGGCAAGACGGCTTCATTTACTTCAGCTTGGGCTCAGCCGTGACTCCCTCGGACATGCCGGAAGAGTGAGTCTTACCCTTAAGGTCCAGGATGTCATTTATAACTAACTTTAATTAATAGGTAAATGCAGTTGTTTAGTTGTTCATGTATCAAGATGGTGTAGCAGCCTGAAGCTTTTATTCATATAGGAATCAGTCTGTATCCTGAGTTAATCTTTTACTGTGAATATATATTTTATCTCAGCTGAGCACGAACACTTTGCTCAGCGGCATTATGGTTGTGGCAGCTCCATCCTATAGGCCACAGGGTCAAGGGCTAATGCGACGGAGGTGACCACAGAGGCCACGCGCAGCCTAGCGTGTGCCCCCATCTTTACATTTGCCTCAAGAGCCATTAATTTATCATTAATGATAGAAACATCTCTGCTTCATTAGGTCTTTTTAGTGTGGTGGGACATATTTCATAATTAAGGCATTAACCTTAAGCCAAGCGAGTAGAGAAAATCAACCTGAATAGGCAGGATTGAATGTTAAGAAAAGATACTAGAATATTATCCCAGAGACAACCTGTAATATACACACGACATTTTTCCAACTGGATAGCAAAACTTATGAATTGATGTTTAACATTTAAATGTATGACCCAGATTTCTGAAGAGGACAGACTTAAGAGTTGTGCCACAACATTTTCATAAGATAAAATATTTTTTCCTGTGAAAGAGAAGTGAGTCGAACAGAATGGAATTAATTATATAAAGGGGAGGTATGATCAAACAACATCAAGGAATATTTCTTTATGGATAAAATACTGCCACAGCCATTCCTTATTGGGGAAATGAAGCATCAGTGAGAATCCTGATGAAAAATATATTGTGAAAAGATTTTACTTACCAGACACACAAGTACTTAAGATATAACTACATATTCTGCTTATTGAGCTGACATGATAAACCAAACAAGTATTATTCAAAACATTAATGAATTTTACAGCCAGTGGAATTGAGATGAAACACTGTGTAAAGTATGATCTTGCTGCTTAATTTTTTATTGATATGGCATTTTGTATTTTTCAGGCATAGAAAAATTCTTGTGGAAGTGTTTGGGTCACTGCAGCAGCGAGTGTTGTGGAAGTGGAACAAGGACACCATGGAGGATCTGCCGCCTAACGTGCGCCTTGGAAAGTGGCTCCCACAGCAGGACATTCTGGGTAAGATTGTACTCCGAACCCTGATTGTCATTTATTATGGCTCACTATTAGTGATGGACCGAATATTCGCATTCGCAATTGCGAATGTTCGCTTGTTTTTTCAATATGCGCATTCGCATTCGCACTCCCACTTGCAGCTGTTTGCGAATATGCGAATATTTTGCCCAAAACAATAAACTTAATTAAGAAAAAGAATAACAAGTGAACATATTACACAAGCAAACATTTAAATTAATCAATAGTTAAGCCGAGCGTTAGTTAAAAGAATGGGATAAGGAGGCGTAGTGGTAGGCTAGGCCATAGTCCCTCGAACACTTCGTCCATCCTCCAACAGTGGCAGCTGCTACTCTCAAGGTCACTGTTACTGAACTCACTCAACTCATTGCCTCTTGTGCCACACCAGTAAGCATATACGCACTCTTCTGTCACCCACGAGCACAATCAACTTTCTATGAAAGAGAACAGCATTGCAGCAGCCTACTGCGTAATGGTGTCCAGTCACATCACTGGTTTGGGATTACGTATTTCAAGATTATCTCTAATGACATTGCAAAGTGTAAACTTTGCAATAATAATTATTCATGTAAGTATTCGTGTAAGAGTTGGTCCTCGTCCTGGAAACATAGAAAATTGAATGGAATTTACTTTAGACATTCATATTTTTATGGCTGAAGTCTTACAATCCATACAAAATATTTCAGTTACCTGTATGATTTCAAAAATAGTGTATTACTTGAAATATTATGTAATATTCGCAATTGGCATTCGCATTCGCGAATATTAAAACCAAATATTCGCATTCGCATTCGCGAATACGGAAAATAGACATTCGGTCCATCACTACTCACTATTATTTAGTCTTTACTGTATTTCCCATCTCAATATGCATCAAAATGGTTCAAACAGAATGCACCTGTAATGTGCAACTTGAGTCTGAATTCCTTTGAACCTAGTCCTATACTTTTCACAAGTAAATGATATTGACAAAGGCATCACATGTAAGATATCAAAGTTTGATGACTATACTACAATAACAAATAAAGTAGTCACGACTGCCGCTAAAATGTAATTGCGATCCGACCTTGATCGTTTAGTTGGTTAGGCAAACAAGTGGCAGATGAAATTTAGTACCAATAAGTGTTCAGTTTTGCATGTAGGAAGTATAATGATCAAACTAACAACATGATGAATGGATGTGAACTTTCCAACATTAACAAAGTAAGAGCCTTGGGAATAATTGTAGGCAATGACCTCAAGCCTTGTAAACATTGTTCCAGAAAAGTCACTGACACTTTTCAATGCAATAGTGCGTCCTCATCTTGAATATTGTGCTCAGGTCTTGTCTCCCATTATAGAAAATATATACACAAGCTGAAGAGAGTTCCTTGTAAAGTTACTAAAATTATTCCATGCCTGCGAAACTAGCCATACGAAGTAGTGAAGAAACTTAACTAGTTTAGTTTGTCAAAATGTAGGTAGCGAGGAGACTTAATAAGAACTGTATGAAATGTTCCATGGCTTTGATGATGATAACATAAGCGGCATTTGAATATTTATCAGACAAGCATGACTAGTAGTAATGGATATAAGATCATTGGTAAACATCAGATCATTGGTATTGGTCATATGAAGCAAAACACTTTTTCTTGAATAGTTTTGTTGATAAATATAATTGGAGCTCTCTTAATTCCAGCACAATAGCAACACGGTTGAGGCATTTAAACAGAACAGA
This sequence comes from Chionoecetes opilio, assembly GCA_016584305.1. Lineage (NCBI taxonomy): Eukaryota > Metazoa > Arthropoda > Malacostraca > Decapoda > Majidae > Chionoecetes > Chionoecetes opilio. Next base: position 84,559 of record JACEEZ010021552.1, on the reverse strand, counting down.
CTAGATAAATACCTTACATCAGCTGCCCAACTCTATTACCTCTGTCCTTCGTAATATTTTTTTCTAGCTTTTAGCTTTAGCGTAGAGTATGTCTCCAACTTTTTCCAGTTTTATCAATACTGCCTGTTTTTTTCTCTCACTTTTCCTGCCGGCCTCCGTCGGAGGGAGTGGGAGGTGGGGAGAAGCCTTCTACTTTGCTATTCTTTTGCCTCAAACACATTGAAGCTAATAGTAGAATGTAGTTATAGGTAACCCCGTTTGGGTTGTTGCTGTCTATTCTTCCTGTGTATACATTTTTTATTTCTCCACGAGTCACCTGTCTCCTTTCTATTTCATTATTTTTTAAAGTTGTGTAGAATTCTCTGTCATTCAGGTTTAAAGAACCTTTAGAGCCTAATTAAATAATGGTACCTTGAAGAAGCCCGCTACAGTCCAGGCCATATATATTTGTAGGTGACAGAGATTTATCACTGCCTTTTCAACAGCACCCATGAGTATGCAGTGGCAGTCTTAACTCGGTTCAAGGTGCTCGGTGCCCTCGGGGACCCTGTAGAACTGGGATACCTTCAAACGTGAAACTCTCCAGGCTGCCAAGGAGTGTATTGGGGAGCGCCCGAGGTCAAGGCGTGGTTTTGTCTCGACGGAGACGCTGGAGAATATCGAGGAGAGTCGCGCTGCCAGGCTTGCTGGGAACCAAGATCAGTACAGAAAAAGGGCTCTGTCACGCAGGACTAGACCTCTCCTGGGGAGAGACAAGGAGAGACATGTCAGGAGTCTCGCTGAGGATGTCGAGGGTCATTAGAAGGCTAATGACCTCCGACCCGCCTACCGAGCCCTGAAGAAGCTCCGATCCAAGTCTCCATTTAGGGCGAGTGCTATCCGAGCAGCAGATGGGCACCTCGTGTCGAACATGGATGGGCTCGTTAGGCTGAGTACTTTGGACAGTTGTTCACGGTGGATCCTCCAATTGGGCACTTTCACACCACTGGATTACGGGCAGTGGATGGCTGGATGCCGATCCTCCCATTGACGAAACTGCACCCTCTCTTGACGAAGCCAGAGAGGCTGTAGCAAAGTTGAGGGGTGAAAAGGCAGCTGGTGTTTGTAATGTCAGGGCGAGCTCCTCAAAGCTGGGATGAGGTCATGATCCGCGGGTTGCATGCTGTCCTGACTGCCGTGTGGCAATCATGACATGTACCCCTCCTCCTGACTGGAAAAGGGGGCTGGTCGTCGCTATCTGGAAACGGGACAGTCAGGACTGCAACAATTAACGCAGTATTACACTGCTCAGCGTGCCAGGCAAGGTGCTTGCCCATCTATTGGTGACACGGATCCGCAGCCATCTGCTGAAGCATCAGAGACCTCAGCAGTCTGGGGTCACGCCTGGCAGGTCAACAATGGATCGTATCCTAGCGCTTCGTGTCCTGGTGGAATGCCTACGTGAGTTTCGACAGGGGATGCTTGCAAGCCTATGTTGATCTCAAGAAGGCGTTTGACTCAGTGCATCATGAGTCACTGGGATCTTCTGCGGCTTCGCGGGATTCCTGTAAGGACTTTATTGGTTTGATGACTGGTCTGTACTCTGGGATTGAGAGTGCTGTGAAGTGTGGGGGAGGTGTATCCAGCTTTTTTCCTGTGAATACAGGAGTGAGGCAAGGGTGCATCCTTGCCCCATCACTTTTCAACACTTGTATAAACTGGGTATTGGGCAAAGTTATGGACCAAAGTGATTGTGGAGCATCCCTCGGCAATACCAAAATCACTGATCTTTTTTTGGCCGATGATGCAGTAATTTTTCCTGAGTCGCTGGAGGTCCTGGTGATGGCTCTCGAGGCGCTGCACGAGGAGGCAAAGCCTTTGGGACTTGAGGTCTCCTGGCCCAAGACCAGGTGTTTGGAGGCTTACTAGATGAAACAGTACAGTCTGTTCATGCGTGCGGCGAGGACATTGAGATCTTGGAAAGTTTTACATACCTTGGTAGCGCAGTCCATAATGACGGCGGGTCACGTCAAGAAGTCTTACATCGGATTGGCATAGCCCACGGTGTTATGGACTCGCTCAGCAGGAGTATTTGGCGTTGTCGGTACCTTGTACAGAAGAAAAGATCCGGATCTTCAAGTCGCTTGTGATCCTGTCTTACTTTATGGATTGTGAGACATGGACACTAAATAGCGACTTGAAGAGGCGAATCGATGCCTTTGGTAATAAGTGTTTTCGCATAATCATGGGGTATTGCTGGGATGATTACGTGTCAAATCAGCGATTACACCGTGAGAATCGAGTCTTATTACCTGCATAGTCCGTAAGCGCCAATTTCGGCATGTGGTACGCTACCCTGAAACCGTTCCTTCCCATCGAGTTGTATCTGTAAGAGACAATCCTGTAACGGGGGGGGGGGTCTTCTTTCTGTTATTCTTATTCCTTTCTTCTTATCTTCTCTCTTCTCATTTACTCTCTCTTGTGTGCGGGAGGGAACACAACATCAGTCTCTTTCTCGACACACATGATGGACTGCATTTACACTGATGCGAACTGCACAGTGCACACCCTACCAGTGGCCTCTTTACACCAGCCTTCACGTGACAAGATGGGAAACATGACATCTGTCACTTCTCCGCAACACATTGGACTCAGGCTGGTAATTCACAATTCGGAAATAAATGGAAATCTTTTTCCTTCCTTCGCGGGTAGTCGAACCGCCGCCACATCAGAGTTGCACTCCCAGACCAGCGCGTTACCGATTCTGCCATGAGGTTAACCCTATGGTTTTACGGCTTCTGATGTATTTATCCTCATTACAATCCGGCGTGGAGGAGGCCAAGGGGGGCGCCCACAAGGCTCGTTGCTGGGGCAAGTTAATGCTTTCTGTCGGGAGTTGCTTGGTATGGGAAGCGAGCCTGCATGGGGACTCGCGCGTGGTGACCCCCGGGAATGGCGTCGTAGGGTGGTGGTGCTCGTTAGTTGCAGTGAGGAACCGGAGTGGTTGAGAGGGGAGGTTATCCAAGAAGAGAAGCGAGCTATCTTCCGTAGGTAGTTTATTCCAAGAACAAGAGATAGGTCTGATCACACCAGCGGAGGGCTGGTGTTGGCGACCAGACGACAGGGGAGCGACTGACCAGCGGCGACACAGCGCGCGCTGGTGTCATGTCTCAAATACAGTGGTGCAACAGCATGTATGTGTAGGAATTATTAAGGCATGAATATCACATATCACATATCCACACCTCCCTCCCCCTTCACGCTCGTAGCGCTAGTCTCGAGCGGACTCCTTTTCTTTGAGCCTCTGAGAACGGCGCGGGGTCACAGGGGGGTGAATGAAAGGGGACTTGATTTTCTTGTCCGAGCAAGGGGACACAGGGATGTGGGGGAGGGTGTCGTCACTAGGGGTTGGAACGGGTCGGAGGAAACGGCGGTTTCGCCACCAGACGCGCCCACTAGGGAGACGCACCTCGAAGTCCCTGGTCGTGCCGCAGCCCATAACAACCCCGACCTTGTCCCAGCGGTGTGATGTCGGGTCCTGGACACGGACGGTCTGGCCGACACACAGCCTGGGTAGGGGGCGGGCACGCTGATCGTACTGAGCCTTGACCTGCTCAGCACGGGCGGCAGCTCGGCGATCACAGTCCTCTGTGCGGGCCTGCCACTCCTCTGAGAAAGACTCAGGATGGGCAGGGACACAGGAGCGGAGCGGGTGGCCATAAAGTGTCATCGCAGGGGATCGTCCCGTGGAGTTGGGGGTGTTGCGAAGCTCCAGGAGACCCCTGTCGAAGTCTTCACTGTCGATGTTGCCGTTGGGCGCCGTGTTGAGGATGAGGTGTTTCACCGACTTGACGGCCGCCTCGGCGTGGCCATTAGACTGGGGGTAATGCGGCGAAGAAACCGCGTGGTAGACACCCCAGCGCTCCGTGAAGTTCCGGAAGGCAGTGCTAGTGAATGGACCCTACCCATAACTACGTCACGGTTTGTTTACATCGGTGCATTGTGGGGATAAGGCGGGGTCGCCGCGGGTGGACCTACGAAGGGAAAAGTACGGCGATGGAAGAATTTAGAGTTATTTTGCGCGAAATTGATATTCCAGGTGCTATATTACTGTGCTTTGTTCTCGCTGACAACACTATAAAGAAGACCTGAGGTAATAGCTGATGTGCAGAGGCTTCTAAACCAAGAAAACAGAGTCATAACAGAGCCTCGTCAAATGGGAAGCAACTGGTGGGTACGTAATGTGTCCCTACCACTTGCTTACTTCTTAATGAGACTCTGCTGTGACTGTTTTCCTGGTTTAGAAGCCTTTGCACATCAATCATCACCTCAGGTCTTCTCTATGTTGTCAGCGAGCACGGAAATATAGCACCTGGAATATCAATTTCGCCCAAAACAACTCGAAAAATTTTCATCGTCGTAGTCTTCTCTTTGTAGGTTGTACATATTCATGGTTATGATAGTATTAAAATACCTTATTAATTGAGTTCCTTTTGTTGTCTTTCCTCATAATAAGTAGTGGTACATCATGGTTTAAGTGTTACTTGACGAGCCAATGAATAGCTACTCTTGGTTACCGGTCATTTCGCCCACACGTCAATTCGCCCACATGTAAGAGTCAATTCGCCCACATGTAAGAGTCAATTCGCCCACTCTAAAGTCAATTCGCCCACACGATCCATGTCATGGAGTCATGTAACTATATCTTCCTCTGGCAGAAATGGAATGAACCACCAGTAACCTTGGGCGAAATGACGGTAAATTTCTAGTGTTTGCCCATACTCTCCCACTTCCCCCAAACAAGTTTGGGGACCGGTGGGAATGCGGGGTTTTCGGTTGGGGAACAAATTATGCGTCAGAAACACGTAATTAAAGAGTTGTGTAGGAGGGGTAAAATTCCTTAGATCTAGGGTAATTTCCTTATATCTAGAGAAAATTGCCTAACCAAACCTAACCTAACCTAACCAAAATTAACCTACCCTAGCAGGGGGCTTGACCCACCGATAACCTAACCTAACCAAATCTAACCTAACCAAATCTAACCTAACCTAACCTAACCATATCTAACCTAAACTACCCAAATCCAACCTACCCTAACCTAACCTAAACAAAACTAACCTAGCTAACCTCCTAGCGGGGGTTGGGGGGGTTCTCGACACACTAAACAAATATAACCTAGCCTCCTAGCTCCTAGACTCCATAGTGTGGGCGAAATGACTCCATGGTGTGGCGAAATGGCATGTGGGCGAAATGACCGGATACCATACTCTTGAGTCTATACCAACATCAACAACCTTTGCTTTGATTTATTTTATTACTCCATCCATAAACAAGTTGCATAACCACGGTGACATTACCCATCGTGTGGGCGAATTGACTTAAGAGTGGGCGAATTGACTCTTACATGTGGGCGAAATGTCTTGTGGGCGAATTGACGTGTGGGCGAAATGACCGGTAACCAATAGTATTCATTGGCTCGTCAAGTAACACTTAAACCATGATGTACCACTACTTATTATGAGGAAAGACAACAAAAGGAACTCAATTAATAAGGTATTTTAATTCAATCATAACCATGAATATGTACAACTTACAAAGAGAAGCCTACGACGATGAAAAAATTTCGAGTTGTTGCGGTCGAAATTGATATTCCAGGTGCTATATTTCCGTGCTCGCTGACAACATAGAGAAGACCTGAGGTGATGATTGATGTGCAAAGGCTTCTAAACCAGGAAAACAGTCACAGCAGAGTCTCATTAAGAAGTAAGCAAGTGGTAGGGACACATTACGTACCTACCAGTTGCTTACCTTTTGACGAGGCTCTGTTATGACTCTGTTTTCTTAGTTTAGAAACCTCTGCACATCAGCCATTACCTCAGGTCTTCTCTATAGTGTTGTCAGCGAGAACAGAGCACAGTAATATAGCACCTGGAATATCAATTTCGCGCAAAATAACTCTAAATTCTTCCATCGCCGTAGTTTTCCCTTCGTAGGTCCACCCGCGGCGACCCCGCCTTATCCCCACAATGCACCGATGTAAACAAACCGTGACGTAGTTATGTCTGGGGCCCATTGGGGCCCGCCGTCAGTCCTGAAACGGAGCGGGACACCAACATCCCGGAAGTACCGGCAGAAGAGCCGTATGGTGTGCGTGGCGGTAGTATCGGCCCCGTAGGGGACGACCACAGGCCACCCGGAGAGTCTGTCCGCGATGACCAGGAACGACTTCCCGGCGACGGAGAAAAAGTCTGCGGAGATGGACTCGAAAGGCCTGGAGGGGTGGTGTCGCCACGTAGTGGTTCCTGTTGCTGATGGGCTGTAGGATCTGGCATGGCTCGCAGGCTTGGACGGTGCTGGTAATGTCGGCATCGAAAACCTGGCCAGAAGACAGTCTGCTGTGCCCGGCGCTTCGTGGCTGCGACACCTCGGTGACTGCTTTGTAGCCGAGCAAGGGTGCGGCGGCGGTGGGCTGCAGGAACCACAATTTCTCTGGCCATACAGGACCAGCTCCCGTCTGCGTACAAGCAGTCACGGAATTTCCAGTGGGGGAGTAGAGAGTTGTGCAGGGGTGTACCGATTAGGATGGAAATGGGGACGTCACGCAGTCCCGTGGGGGTGTACGACGGGTCTGTCACTGCTGCGGCTCGGATTTCCTGGATCGTCTATCGGCGTCTTGGTGTGGCGGATCGAGGTGTGAAGGGTCCTGATCTGGTTGATGGCGTTGAGGGAACGACGCTCCTGGGGTTTGGCTGCAGCTTCGGAGCATACCATCTCGTCCTCTGGCGTGGGGCGGCTAACTGGGGCTCGTGACAGGGCATCGGGGATGAGATCTGCTTCCAGCACCCCACAGGGCCGTAAATAGGTAGGGCGAAACCTTCTCCTTGGGGCGTTGGAGGCGGGGGTTCTAAAACCGCGTCCAAGGTGTAGTGGTTGAGAATCGGGATCAGGGGTCGGTGGTCCGTCATCAACGTGAAGCTCTGTAGGCCTATCAAGTAAGGCCTGCACTTCGACATGGCCCAGGCGGCGGCGAGCAGCTCGAGTTCAATGGTGGCGTAGCGGGTCTCGGCGTCAGCGAGGAATCTTGAGCCACACTGAACGAGGCATGTGCGCCCCTGGCCATGGTCTTGCAGAAGGCGTAACCAAGCCCGTTGAGGCGAGAGGCGTCATTTTGAAGAATAACTGGAAATGCTGGGTCAAAGTGAGCGAGAACCGGCGGTCGAAGCAGCGCCGTCTTGACACGGCTAAAGGGCCCTCGTCGTGATCAGTTGTCAAAAGTAAATGTTCTTTTCGGGCTCATCAGGGGGGGGAGTGACTGAGCGGCAGCGGCGATGGGCTGGGGAACTCGACAGCTGGTTCACCAGGCCCATGAATGAGCGGAGGTCAGTCAAGTTAGCGGGAGTCGCGAAGTCCCGGGATGGCACTGACTCTGTCCTCAATCCGCGGCCACGCCCTCCAGCTGAGAGGTTATACCCGCAGAAGCTCACACTAGGCGCGGCGACCACAAACTTGTCTTTGTTAAGTGTGTTTCCCGTACTTGCGACATCTAGTGAGCATCTGGTGAATACGTTGGAGGGTGTGTGGGAAGTCGTCGTCGAAGAGGAAAATGTCGTCAACCACCTTAACGCAGTTATCTACACCCTGCGGGGCCAGGTGGCCGGGGAGACAGTAAGCGTCGCCAGTAGCCGAGAAACCCATGGGACCTCTCCCAGTGTTAAAAGCGGCCGTATGGTGTGATAAAGGTTGTAGGTGTTGGTCGTCCTCGTGTAGTTCAATGCCAATACCGCACAAGGCGTCCGCTGTGGGGAAAAATCGCGCGACGGGTTGACACTGCGGACAGCGGTGAATGGAGTTGGGGCAGGATGTGTTGGGCGGGCCACTTGAGAGTTGAGTTTCGTCAAGTCAACCGTGATTCTCACGCCTTTACCCTTTAGCCACGACGACTAGCGGGTGACACCACTCTGAAGGGTCTCACCGACAGGCTTGATGATTCCCTGACGTGTCATCGATTCAAGTTCCCCCTGAACTTGACGCTGAAAAAGGGGAAGGGAACCTCCCTCGGTGTGTGAATAGCGTATGGTACAGCTCCCCCCTTTCACGTGAATTCTCAGGGGTTTTTGCCCACCATGGGTTTTCAGAGGAGACTGTTTGAGATCCGCCTTGGAAAGTAACAGTCCGAGAACTCGGCAGAAAGTGCGCCCGTGCAGCTGACGGGGAGGACGGGTAGGAGGGAGAGTCATCCAGCGCATCTATTGACGTGCTTGACCTCCAATAGTGGCTTCGGGAAGGCAGGTGATATGATAGCCAGCTCCATGCAGTGGCCCGTAAGACAGGAGGGGCGTTTGAATACCCTCGTGCACCTGTATCTTGGCGGTACAAGTTTTCCCCGTGGACCCGTAAAGTAGCGTAAAAAACATCCCACAGCAGGTGTCATTACGACCCGTCCGCGTCAGCGTAGTAGTGGACGGTAGAGGCTGTAGGTGCTAAGGGGGATGTGGGAAACATTTTCAGGGTCTAGTGCCGACGACAGTGACGTCAGCGCCTGTGTCTGGTAACATCTGGAGCCTTGAAGTGGACTCGCCGTGCACCAGGTGGACACAGACGGGGTGGGGAATCATGGCGCTGGAAGGTGAGACATCGTTAGACTACGACAGTTGCTGTATTTACGCCTTGGGGGGGTGTGATGCGCGGACCAGCGTTTAAAAAACGCCACCCTGGCCATCGTGGCTAGGCGTGTTGCGGCAGAACCCGTCGTAGTGGCCAGTCCTTGTGCAAAAAGGGGACATTGGGGTGTTTGGGGACATTTGTCAGTCCCCGCCAAGACCTTGACGGCCGCAGTTATAGCAGGACGCATTCCCGGCCGGACACTTAGGGCCATGGGCGCCGCGCGCAGGGACTGGCAGGGGTGAACAGGGCCGGAACCGCTGTTCATGTTTAATCTTTACGCGCTGACCTGAAGGTGGCTGTTGAGGTGAATGAGGCGGGCTTGTCGTGGCGCCCGCCCTTCTTGTAGGTGGACATGGCGCGAAGCTGGCTTGGAGACGAGTATTAATAGCGGAGGCTGTATGGCGGGTGGCTTCGAAGGACCGGCAACAGGTGACCCCGTCTTGAGAGAAGCGCCGTGTCGAGGGGAGATAAGGCGTTGAATCAGCTCTTCATCTCGCACACCCATAAGCAAAAACCATTTTCAAATTTGGATCTCCGCGCACGTCATTGCGTTACCAGTACACAAGGGCGACCTCCTCTGCCAGGTTCTTAAGGCGCACGAAGAAATCGGAGAATGACTCGCGTCAGCTTGCTTACAGCACAGTAAATTCTCGCGGCGTAGTGCTTCATTTCGTTGACTCTTGAAGTGGGACTGTAGGGTGTCTAAAACCTCTGTCACAGTCAAGGAAGGTCAGGTGCGATCCCTAGGGGTGTTCTAGGATCCTTTGTACGTCCAGTGACACTGCCATCCTCAGCTGGATGAGTTGGGTTGTGTCGTGGCAGCCCTGTGAATCCAGCCAGCATGGTAGAGTAATCTTCCCCCAGACGACGCCACTGCCGGAAAAATTGGAAGGAAGAATCGGCCAGCAATGTCGGTGGACTGTGGGCCCCATGCTTGCCAGCGGAAGTCGCGACGGTGGGCGTGGCAGCACAGGAGAGGCGGTGGCGAGGCGGTGGGCGTGGCAGCCACAGAAGAGGCGGTGAACGAGGCGGTGGTCGTGACAGGGGGGGTAGGGGAGGCAGGGGCGCGCGCTGGCCGAAGCGTGGAGGAGGGCAGGAGTGTGACAAGGACTTTGGGAAACCCTGAAGCCTCCTCCTTTCTCTGGCCTTACCTCGTTGTCACGTAATCGTCTCTCCTCATCACGCTGGCACCTTCCTCTTCATCCTGGGTGCGTTTGGTTATCAGCTGATAACCGGGACTCCCCCAAATAGCGAATCAAATTTATATCGCGTCCCCCGGTAGCGGGGATGAAAAGGTTGTGCTTAGTGGTTCAAAGGGTGGGGAAGCGATTTCCCCTTAGTCATCCTCGGACCCGCTAAACCGCGGGTGACAGAACGGGGAATGACATCTTGAAGGAAAACTAGTTTCAAAAAAGATATCCACCGTACGTGGAATATAAAAAACACGGAATTGTGGGTTGTGTGTATATGGTGCGGTGTGGTGGCGTTGGAGCGGGGGGGGGTGAGAAGGGGGGGGGGGGTCTCTAGCCGCCCGCCCGCACCTGGTTTTAAGGTCAGCCGTTTCAAAGCGGCGAGCCGATAAACAACCAACAGAACCCCGGTACAAAAACGCACACTGAAAAACACGCAGCACTTTTAATACAACCCGGGTTTACCCTACCGTCATACGCAGCAGTCCACACGCCTTACGTCTGTTGATAGGCACACGAGCACACGTCGCTGGTGAAGTAATCCAGGGAGAAAGCGTGGTTCGGTGGAGATGCCTCGTGGACGTAGAGTCAAGGCGGTGGTCATGTGGAAATGGCGGGAGTCGCGCCCCGTCTCTTGGTTTTGTCTATCAGTGCGCCATGGTGTCGTTAGTTGCAGTGAGGAACCGGAGTGGTTGAGGGAGGTTATCCAAGAAAAGAAGGAGCAATTTTCCGTAGTAGTTTTTCCCAAAAACAAGAGATAGGCTGATCACACCAGCGGAGGGTGGTGTTGGCGACCAGACGACAGGGGAGCGACTGACCAGCGGCGACACAGCGCGCGCTGGTGTCATGTCTCAAATACAGTGGTGCAACAGCATGTATGTGTAGGAATTATTAAGGCATGAATATCACATATCACATATCCACAGGTGGGTGTAGAGTACCTTGAATAAGAGACCCTAGGTGGGTGAGGAGACGCGCCCCCCCGGCGTATCCCCCCAATGATTGATTGATTTTCAACAGCAATTTTATAGTTTGTAATCAGTGGCGTACACAGCAAATTGAAAAGGGGGGGGCCAATATATATATATTATATATATATATATATATATATATATATATATATATATATATATATATATATATATATAATATATATATATATATATATATATATATAATATATATATATATATATATATATATATATAATACACAAAAAAAATATGAAAAACCAAAAAATATATATATATATATATAAATATATATGTATAACCATAGACCACTGTATACAGTGGTCTATGGTATAACAAAAAATAAAAATACTTATAGATCAATTCAAAAAAAATTAAATAAATGTAATTTATATATTTTTTTATTAAAAAAAATGTATCTATCTATCTATATATATATACTTTTTCTTTGCAAAAGGGGGGGCCATGGCCGCATGCCCCCCCCCCCCCTCGGTACGCCACTGTTTGTAATGAATAACATTTTTACAACAGGTGACTCTCGATTACGGTTGTTCATCACACATGGAGGATTACTGAGCACCCTTGAGTCCATGTATCACGGAGTGTCTGTCCTGGGCATGCCTGTGTTTGCGGACCAACATACGAACATGATGGAAGTGGAACAAAATGGATGGGGAAAAGTTCTCCACTGGAGTGAACTGACTCCTGAAACATTGAGACAGAAGATTTCAGAAGTTATTAATGATAAAAGGTAAGTGTAATGGTAAAAATCTATCACACTATCTATAGAATATTTGAATAATTTCTACAATAATATACCCATAACAAAGATAAGTATGTTTTTATTTTCTGAGAAAACAATCACTACCTTTTACACACCAGCTTGAGGGAGGAGGCACAGCGAAGATCTGTGGTAATGCGAGACCAAGCCCAGAGACCCGAGGATGTCGCCGTGTTCTGGGTGGAGTATGTGTTGCGCCACCACGGGGCGCCACACCTCGTTAGTCCTGTGCGATCAATGCCATGGTTAGTGATGCATCAGGTTTCCACTCGTATACAAATATTATAGTATCTACGTACTTGCAAACATACCATCCTGAACGCATCATGCTTGGATTTACACTGAAAACACACAATAGCTCACCAACACCAAGCTGTTTACCTATACAAGCTATTCCAATTTGTATTGCACTAGGTACTATCTAAACTTTTAAGAATGATGCTGTAACACCTAATTCACTTCTTTAGCAGCGATGTGGAATTTGTTGCAAAACATACACTCCATGAAAGCCCTGTGGAAAAACCTGGTCCAGGCTATGGCCTCAGGAGCTTGGGGCTGTTTAGCCAGACAGTCTGAGAAACTGTCAGCTCTTTGCCTCTTCTTTCTATTTGCACTTTTTTTTTAATATACTGCCCTCGTTTCTTTTCTTTTCTCCTATTACAGCTCATACATACATTATTCTATTTCATGTCATTGCTTGTTGCCTCTCCCCGACAGTGTGAGGAATACCTTGCCTTCCTGAAGCTCACCCGCCGTGATGGTGAGGGGCAACAAGGAGTCAGCTTTTACACCTAAAATCTCTCACCCAAGTAGTGAATAGTGTTGACTGGATAGTATTTGTTTACAGCTCTTTGCATCTTTGAGCCGGGGTAGGTTTGAAAGATGAGCAAGAGGCTCTTTGCAAGTGTAAAACTTTACGGTGGCAGGCGGGATAACAATGACTTCTGTTAGAGGTTATACCTGGGTTACCACAGTTACCTTCCCCGGGTTTCCCTAGGTACCCATTTATCGACCAACCCCGAAATAAAGGATGAACAGCAGGATGGGCTGACTGCCCATCCTGACTGGCCGGGATTCGAACCCTGGCCCGCGGATTCATGGCTAGGCATGCTAGGCACTACACCACGGAGGCTCTATAAGAGCGGTATAAGTGAAGTGAAAAAGCAAAATTAAAAGAAGATACGGAGCTGGAACAGAAGGACTCACAAAGCGACAACCTCTTTCGCTTTGTTGGTCCTCGAGGATCCTGTCCGACCAGGGCAGTGGGACGTGCAGCCCACCCAGCTGTTCATCATTCTTTTCTGGGTTGGTAGATAAATGGGTACCTGAGAAAACCTTAGGAAGGTAACTGTGATAACCCGAATGAATAGCCCTGTGGTCTCGGGGTAGCGGGTTCTCACCACCCACAGGCTCAAAGGGCTAATGCCACTGAGATGAGCACCGCGGCTACACGCAGCTTAGCGTATGCCATCACCTTTACCTTTATACCGCTCTCATTTGTTTTCTTTATTTCACTAGTCCAATATGCCAGCTGTTCGTTAGAGTAAAGTTGACAAGCTCGAGACATCCTTCCATACCTCTGAGTCACCAAGTCGGTAGTTCAGCGGCCCATGATTGCTAGTTTTAATACTCAAAATTGTTTCCACCCTGTAATACAACTTAAAAGTGCTAGTCAAGAGGCCCCACTTTATACTATTAATTTGTCCTTGCTTGATTCATTTATGCATATTCTGTGTTTACTAATTTTGGGCCGTAATTTCTGATATTCACACATTTTTCTTTTCATGCAGGTATCAGCTGTACAATGTAGATATCTGGGTCACTCTGCTCGTGGTGGACCTACTGATCATCTACGCACTCTACAAAGTTCTGCGAGCTCTGTGTCGCTGTATCTTTAGTAACAAGACCAAACAAAAATCTGAGTAAAACTTCATTCAGCATTGCCAAATGATTGTATGGGACACTTACTGTGATCAATTAAGTAACAAATGGATTGTATAAAGTGACAGAATTTATATGCATACCAATACAGTCAAACCTCGGGTTTCGAACGTCTCCCTTTTCGAACAAATCGGTTCACGAACAGAATTTCAAACTCATAATTGCACCGGTTGCCGTACGATAACTCGGTTGTCGTGTTAGCCGTTTTCTAGATCGGACTAACATATACTTACTGTTTTTTGTAAGATTGGAGAAGTCGCCGAGCGGATGCAACTAATTAAGTATGGGGAAATGGGTATTCAAACACAAGGTGATTGTTTAGTTATATAGTTATAATGTTATATATTCTTATCAAAGCACAAAAGAAAAACCACAACACAAAGAGTTCGTGACGAGGAACGCACACACACGTCTTTCCAACACAAGATAAATATCCTTCTCTGAGCGTCTTGGTGCGGCTGGCGGTTGCGGTGAGGCTGGCGTGCCTTTGGGTTATCATAACAAAGGTGTGGTCTTGTCCTCCAGTAGCTGCACGGATTAATCCATTTTATATTGTTTCTTATGGAAAAATGTGTTTCGGTTTTAGAACAATTCGGTTTTAGAACAACTTTTGGGAACGAATTATGTTCGAAAACCGAGGGCATGTCTGTATATTATTACTGATTTTATGACCAAAATGATAAAACAATAAAATGTTTTACTGATTACCAATTTTTTTTATCCTCCCCTATCAATGACTTCAATAAGGTGCCTTTAACCACGGAAGACTGAGTGGTGTTTTTATGCTGTATTCGGACCGGCTTAATCTGGCAGTCTGGGTGGGGCAGCTCAGGAATGCACTATTGTCACATGTTGAAAATAATTGAGCTTAACTTTTGTGATATTTGTTAAAGGCATCACAAAAGAGATACATGTATTAATACAATTTTAACAAATATGTAAACAGCTGGAGGCCTCTATGACTCCATCCAGACTGCCAGTTTAAGCCGGTCCGACTATAGTTTTCTCTACAGATGGTAAGATGCCTTGTCACATCTACACTTACCGCATTCACGAGGTGTGCTCAGCGGTGCTCTGCTAACAGCTGAGATTGCTTCTGTCATTTTGATGGGACTGCCATTTTATCCCATACGTACAAAATACATCCTGAGGGACAGCAATGCGTGCAGGAATAGATTGACCCAAATTGTGTGAAACCTGTCCTGTGACAGAAAGACAAAATAGATATAAGTGATAATGAACTGGAGGAAATAAATATAGATTAAAAAAAGTAATTCAACAGACCATTGTGTTCAAATGTTACTAATGAGTCAGCCTTGCAGAGACAAACCTTCATAACCAATGGACTCCATATACAACTTTAAGTGGGAAGTAGGTAAAAACCACTGATCTATATAACATGGATCGCGGATCTGGGCTAGCTGTGGCCGAGAAACTGAAGTCACCAGCCGCCATCTTGAAATAACCAAAACAAATACATGGGCCGGCCAGGCAGTGGCTGGGTGTTGGCTGCTGGCATGTGATAGCCTATATTACCACCTACTACTACTATTAACACCTACTACTACTACTACTATTACCACCTACTACTACTATTACCACCTACAACTACTATTAACACCTACTACTACTACTACTAAACTTCCAACCTAGTGCATCGTCGAACCTTCCAAGTCATTTATTTACGGTGATACACAGACAACAGGTGTGTTGCGAGGCCGTACAGGTGTGTAGTGACAGGTGTGTTGCGAGGCCGTACAGGTGTGTAGTGACAGTTGCCTTGCGAGGCCGTACAGGTGTATAGTGACAGGTGTGTTGCGAGGCCGTACAGGTGTGTAGTGACAGGTGTGTTGCGAGGCCGTACAGGTGTGTAGTGACAGGTGTCTTGCGAGGCCGTAGAGGTGTGTAGTGACAGGTGTGTTGCGAGGCCGTACAGGTGGTAGTGACAGGTGCCTTGCGAGGCCCGTACAGGTGTATAGTGACAGGTGTGTTGCGAGGCCTTTACAGGTGTGTAGTGACAGGTGTGTTGCGAGGCCGTACAGGTGTGTAGTGACAGGTGTCTTGCGAGGCCGTACAGGTGTGTAGTGACAGGTGTCTTGCGAGGCCGTACAGGTGTGTAGTGACAGGTGTGGTGTATGTGGTAAAGCGAGAGGCTAAGAGTGCAGTGTACAGACCTAATGAGCGAACCACCGAGTGTGTGTGTGTCTGACCTAATGAGCGAACGCGCAGTTCTCGTCCACTATAACGGCGCTAGCCCCGTACCGCCGCCGCCACGGGTACGGCGCGAGCCACAGTGGTCCATAGAACCTACTCTCGGGGATTACAGGAAGTTTAAATTAATCAAAAACCTTTGGCCTAATCAAAAAACCTTTCTTAATTAGGTATATTGAATTGAAAGTAGTTAGTTTCGTACACTAATTTTTGAGTATTTTCGTACATACCTGGTGTCGTTTCGTAACTCTAGTAGTCAAGTTCAACTCTGAGCTGAGTGTACGAAACGACTATGGTTCATTTAGAACTACGAAACAAACTTTTGGTAATAATGGACGAGTTTCGCGGTCGTTTTAAGAGTCATCAACTATTTTTTCTTGGCCTACAATAGGTGCTTGTTGCAATGGAGATAGTTTTATTTTGCGCAACCTATAAGGTTGGGGGGGGGGGCCCCAAAAAAAATAATATTAATGAAACCTAACCTAACCTTATAGGTTTTAATGAAACCTAACCTAACCTTATAGGTTGTAATGAAACCTAACCTAACTTTAACCACAAGGTATACTTTTTTTTCCTTTTTTTTTTCTTCGCAAAATAAAGCTATCTCCATTAGAACACGCACCGCTTATTAGGAAGCGCGTGGAACGGAAACAGACCTGAGTGCGGTTATGATACAAATGATCATATATATCATTTGTATCATAACCGCACTCAGGTCTGCTTCCGTTCCCCACTAATTGTTAACAAGTATAAAAAAATATACTTATATCTATATCTACCTATATAAAAAAAAGTATACCATATCCACCTATATTTTTTTTTTAACTAGTAGGTGGATGACTGGAGTGGGTAGATGGATTAAGAGTGGATGGGCTGGGTGGGGAGTGGGTGTTGGTGTGTGTGTGGTGTGGGTGTGGGTGTCTGGGTGTGTGTGGGTGTGGGTGCGTGGGTGTGTGGTGGGTGCGTGCGTGTGTGTGTGGTGGGTGCGTGTGTGTGGTGGGTGGTGGGTGCGTGTGTGTGTGTGGTGGGTGTGTGTGTGGTGTGGTGGGTGGGTGTGTGTGTGGTGGGTGGGTGTGTGTGTGTGTGGTGGGTGCGTGTGTGTGTGTGTGTGTGGTGTTACTCACAGGTGGAAAGATTTGCCACTTCCAGGTCCTGGTCTGTTTGTACAGGACATAGCAGCACAGCTTAGCATGACGAGGTGATAACACAGCCAGACAGCAAGCACAACTTGGCATGACGAGGCGATAACACCAGATAGACAGCAACGCGAGTCGCAGAAACAAGGCTTTGTTTTGGTTACGACAAGATGGCGGACAGTTGGAACCAGTGCTGAGCCAGGCTTCCGCGATCCATGTTATATAGATCAGTGGTAAAAACACGCACATCACCGCCTTTGAAATCGCCGCGTCGTGACGGATCATCGTGGCGCGCCACTCAACCTGACACTCGATCGTCATGTACACTCGCTTCAGGACCGCCAGCAGGGTAAGGAACAATTGATTTGTTTTCTTATATTATTTTGTATAAAGGCCAACCTCGGCTCTGTACGAGGTACCTTTCCTTGGAGGTACCCGTACCTGTCAGGCTCTAAGATCAGCTGGATCAGCCGGGAAATGCGCATGCGCGGCGCGCCATTCTCGAGAATCAGTCGCATTGAGAAATGTGTCACGCTGGAAGTGCTCGACGTATATCAAGAATTATCCTCCGCTATCGCCGCTGTCATGTAGGTGAGTGTTACTGGCGCTACTGTAAGGTTGAAGAGAACATTGTGGCACAGCAGAAGATGAATGTCGAGGTGATCTTCGGTGTTAACAGGCACTGTACAGTTGATTACTTGTCAGGCCGCTGTAGCGATCTTACCAGCTACCTTGATCTCAGACGACGTCACACGGGTAAACATTTGGCCACCAGGGTTCCCAGACTTGGTAAAACATGGTGGAAACATTGAATGTAGAGTAGTAATTAAAGTAGAACATAGAACATTTCACGCAGATGTGCCTTTGCCTAGAACACTACGTACCCTTGTTTGACAATATATACGTTTTACCCAAGATAAGAATTGGTATACGTGTACTATATTATCAAACAACTATTCACCCAGGGAGCAGTGTTTCAGTGCGTATTTGTGCAGTGTAGCTACTCGGCTACTCTGTAGCGATGTCACCAGCTACCCTTGGCCCGAGTAGCTACACTGCACAAATACGCACTGAAGCACTGCTCCCTGGGTGAATAGTTGTTTGACATGACAATGTATACCAATTCTTATCTTGTGTAAAACGTATATATTGTCAAACAATTATTCACCCAGGAAGCAGTGTTTCAGTGCGTATTTGTGAGGTGTAGCTACTCGGGCCAAGTGTAGCTACACTGCACAAATACGCACTGAAACACTGCTCCCTGGGTTAATAGTTGTTTGACAATATATACCAATTCTGATTCTGGGTAAAACGTGGTGGAAACATTGAATGTAGAATAGTAATCAAAGTAGAACATAAAACATTTCAAGCAAATGTGCCTGGAACATTACCCTACCATTATACTGAAACACTGCTCCCTGGGTGAATAGTTGTTTGACAATATATACCAATTCTGATCCTGGGTAAAACGTGGTGGAAACATTGAATGTAGAGGAGTATTAAAGTAAATCATAGAACATTTCAAGCGAATGTGTCTTTGCCTAGAACACTATCCTACCTGTAGCCTATACTGAAACACTGCTCCCTGGGTGAATAGTTGTTTGACAATATATACGTTTTACCCAAGATAAGAATTGGTATACATTGTCATGTCAAACAACTATTCACCCAGGGAGCAGTGTTTCAGTGCGTATTTGTGCAGTGTAGCTACTCGGGCCAAGGGTAGCTGGTGAGATCGCTACAGAGTAGCCGAGTAGCTACACCTCACAAATACGCACTGAAACACTGCTCCCTGGGTGAATAGTTGTTTGACAATGTACACCAATTCTGATCTTGGGTAAAACATGGTGGAAGCACCGAATGTAGACTAGTAATTAAAGTAGAACATAGAACATTTCAAGCTAATGTGCCTGGAACATTACCCTACCCGTATACTGAAACACTGCTCCCTGGGTGAATAGTTGTTTGATAATACAGTACATGTATAGGTGTCTTGCACGTGACGTCACAGCCCTCGCTGTGCAGGCAAAAAGCGCACGAAATGCGAGCTGGAGGACCAACAAAATTAAACTCCACTTGCCGCCCGTGTTTGCCAGCTTATGGTAATTTTCCCCTACCAAATATATGTTTATCAGTATAAAAGATATATTGTTATCTTCGGAAATGTTTGTTCTATAATATTATCAAATAAAAAACCGTAAAACACACTAAAGAAAGGCCATTATGAGACACTAAAAAAATATGCATGAACTTGATATTCACCAACTCCAGCTCCCATTTAATATTTTGCGGGAAAACTTTTTACATGGAGAATATCAATAGAAGCGGAATTTCATTAGCTTTCCATTGGTATATTTTGTTATCTGATAAATGAATTATCAGCATGCATAAATTAGCGTTAACTAAATAAATAACATCATGAAATCGGGTAATTTTTCCCGATTGATGGTGTTATTTATTTAGTTAACGCTAATTTATGCATTCTGCTAATTCATTTATCAGATAACGAAATATGTCAATAGAAAGCTAATGAAATTCCGCTTCTATTGATATTCTCCATGTAGAAAGTTTTCTCGCAAAGTATTAAATGGCGACGAGTTTAATAGAATATTAAGTTCATACATATTTTTTGAGAGTCTCATAATGGCATTTATTTAGCGTGTTTTACGGTTTTTTATTTGATAATATTACGGAACAAACATTTCCGAGGATGACAGTATACCTTTTATACTGATAAACATATATTTGGTAGGGGAAAATTACCATAAGCTGGCAAACACGGGCGGCAAGTGGAGTTTGTTGGTCCTCCAGCTCGCTCCGACGGGCGGCGTTTGCCTTGAAGACGGCGGCATTTGGCTTGAAGACGCTAGATCGTGACGTCAGTGCAAGACAACTATACCAATTCTTATCTTGGGTAAAACTTATGGTAAAACTTTGGAAGAAGTCCTTCACCCCTATCTTTTTCTTCTTCCCCTTATAGCCAACAAGCCTGGGAACTGGCGGGAATACAGGGTTTTTGGGTGCGGGAAGCAAATATAAGTGATTTATGGCTCCCCAAAAAATCATCAAAGTCGCTATATGTAAAAATCTAGGGAATTCCCTAAATTAGGGATTTCCCTAGATACCCATTGCTAGGGAATTTTCCTTAATTGATATATGTATAGATTTGGACAATTTTGGGAGAGCAATAAATGAGTCGTGTCTGCCTTCCCTACCCAAAAACCCAAGTTTTCCATAAGGCCACCATGCTTGCTGGTCATAGGAGGTCAAAGAAAAACCTAACCTTTCTAGCCAGAAGGGGCTGCGCCCCCCATGGACCCCCTAAGGGTTGCTAATCTAACCTCACTATAACCCCCTAAAAGTTACTAACCTAACCTCATTATAACGAATACAGTTGATTCGGGCCACCAGTTGAATCAGGCCGCCTATATTAAATGCATACCAAGCATGCATTTATGCATAACCTTATAGGTTTTAATGAAACCTAACCTAACCTAACCTAACCTTAACCACAAAGTATACCTAAGCTAACCTTAACCACAAAGTATACCTAACCTAACCTTAACCACAAAGTATACCTAACCTAACCTTAACCACAAAGTATACCTAACCTAACCTAACCTTAACCACAAAGTATACCTAACCTAACCTAACCTTAACCACAAAGTATACCTAACCTAACCTTAACCACAAAGTATACCTAACCTAATCTTAACCACAAAGTATACCTAACCTAACCTAACCTTAACCACAAAGTATGCCTAACCTAACATAACCTAACCTTAACCACAAAGTATACCTAACCTAACCTAACCTTAACCACAAAGTATACCTAACCTAACCTTAACCACAAAGTATACCTAACCTAACCTTAACCACACAGTATACCTAACCTAACCTAACCTAACCTTAACCACAAAGTATACCTAACCTAGCCTAACCTAACCTTAACCACAAAGTATACCTAACCTAACCTAACCTAACCTTAACCACAAAGTATACCTAACCTAACCTAACCTTCACCCCAAATTATACCTAACCTAACCTAACCTTAACCACAAAGTAACTAACCTAACCTTACTATAACCCCTTAAAAGTAACTAACCTAACCTCACTATAACCCTTTAAAAGTAACTAACCTAACCTCACTCTAACCCCTTAAAAGTAACTATAGCCACTTATAAGTATCTAAACTAACCTCACTATAACCCCTTAAAAGTAACTACTAATCTCACTATAACCCCCTAAAATGTACTAACCTAACCTCACTATAACCCCTTAAAAGTAACTAACCTAACCTTAGTTGTGATACGACTTGAGAAAGTTAAAAAAAAAAAAAAAAAAAAAAAAAAAAAAAAAAAAAATCTTGCAATCTGGGGAAAAATCGCTAGCCATCTAAGGAAAATCCCCAGAAAAATTATCACCCTACATTTAAAGCCTCAATGTACCCTAGCATTATAATCACATCATTAAACACTATATATGAGTAAATAGTCCTTTCAACTTACCTTCAAAGTTGAGATACACCGTGACGCAGCGCTGGCATATGGCGCCGATGTTAGGCTACTTGATGGGGTGATTTGTATAATTACGTATGAAGTGGTAGTTATCGACAACAACTATTTTCTACTGATTTTCTATTAAAGTCCAATGTGGCAGGTTTAACAAGTGCAATAACCTTTCGTTTGCAAAATGAGTGTGGCGCACACAAATAAAAGTTCCTTTGGCTTCTCGTTATTACATTCCTAATAAAAGTCCACCATCACCATGGAGTCACCATCACCACAACCTTCTGTGCCTGTGACCGCCAGTGAGTGAAGTGAACCAGGGTTAACGGTTGAACCCTCTGCCAATGCATGACGTCACTCGTGGCAATACTCGCTGAGTATTTATTAGAAACATCAATATATTCCCCTATATGATTATTATGCAATATATATGCTTAAATATGTCAGAAAGGTTGATGTGGTACGAATTTAGAGCATTTCATATCCATATATGCAATAATTCATGCAAACTACGTGTTCCTTACACAGGGACTACTTATCCAGCTGTAGTCAAGGGTGTACTGGGGCTCAGTCTAGCTAGGAAGCGCTCGGGACTGGATCTGACTGGACTTAGAATTTTTCATACCTATACCTATATATACTATACTATATATATTAGTATATGAGGTATAGGTATATAGGTATATTTCATAGGTATAGCGGCCGTGTGGGTTAACCAAGGCCGAGCGCACGCTGGAACCTTTACAGATGTGAAGTACAATAAGCATACAATACAGTGCGGTAGTTCATTTCAGTCAAAGCCGGAAGGATGAGTTCCAAAGTATTTCCAAACTTATATATTGTGGAAATTATCCATAAACCACCCTCTCGTAATTAGCAGAGTGGTGGTTTTGTTTCCCCCCCCCCCCTTGTGAGTGAGGTATTTTCCGCTCGTCAGAGGGGGAGTGCGTGATAGGGGTGAGTAGGAATGTATATATAATTATAATGGTAATGGGTAATATTAAGGTAATTTAAGTAAATGATTAGTACTGGGATAGGATACATTAATATTCCCAGTGGTTAATAAACATTGCACTTAAATAATTAACACCTTAATTTGGAGCGACTGGCTATTGGTCGCCGTCATAATATTTGTAACCTATCCTGCGTGTATTCGTGGCAGGTATTGGTAGGGGTGCGCCTCGCCGCCACCACGAACGATTGACACGTGTAGGTAGGATTGGTTTTGGCCGCTGCTCGCCCACAGGGAGAGAACAGTACACCCAGACCCTCCGTGAGGATAACATCAATGGTTAATAGACGTGCTTGTCTAAGTACAAGGACAGTACACCCAGACCCTCCGTGAGGATAACATCAATTGTTAATATACGTGCTTAACTACAAGTACAGTACACCCAGACCCTCCGTCGAGTTAATATCTCTTCTCTGATCAATATGAAGTGATGTTGTACATACTTTAATTTGTACATATAGTGATAAAACAATAGGACATGTGTTAAGAATCAACACACTGATGATAGCCGTGCGTCAGTAACTTGGTGTGAAAGCCCTTCTGACGCTGTAACGAAACACTCGCCTCCGCCCACCGCTTCTGTATTTCACGGGCGGCCCTGAACACGGGCGACCACATCGGATCACAAGACCATTGCAATATTGATCCAAACCTACAGCCTTAATTCAACCCACTATCCACCGATAAGTATCCTAGTTAGTTAAGTAGCGGGGATGATGTGTCGGGTGATAGCCATGGGTTTGATTGAATAGGTAAGAAACTCAGATTAAATATGTATGATATAAATTCCCACATATATTGTCAAACAAGGGTACGTAGTGTTCTAGGCAAAGGCACATCCGCGTGAAGTGTTCTATGTTCTACTTTAATTACTACTCTACATTCAATGTTTCCACCATGTTTTACCAAGTCTGGGAACCCTGGTGGCCAATGCTTGCATGTGTGACGTCGTCTGCCGCGCATCCGCAGTGGCGAGTGTAGCTACTGAGATCAAGGTAGCTAGTGAGATCGCTACACCGCCCGTCACTGTCAACGTGGTGGTGGTGGTGGTGCCGGTGGTGCCGCTGTAAAGCCGGCCACACACACACCGGCGCGGCCTGTCCGGTCGACGAAAAGGGGCGTGGTTAGAGGCGGCCGGTGTGTGTGTGGGGGTGTTTTTCATCCGGCGGGGCCTGTCGCAGCGGCCGGATGAAAATCAGTCGGCGCTTGAAAATTCCGTCCGGCGCGGCCTGCCGCCTGCGTGTGTGTGGGTGCCTTCCGGCGCGGCCCGCCCCTCGCTCGGCCAGATAATGACTAATTGTACCAGTAATAATTGTATTTATGATAATATAGGTATTATATATGACGTATTATATATAGTATGACTTATTATATATAGGTATTATATATGGCTGCACATGCAGCCATCACCAACAAGTCATTTTCGGACAGCGGATTCATGTTGTCACCACGGTGGTCCGACGTGTACTGTATATTTTCATGAGGCGGCCGGTGTGTGTGTGGGTCTCGTCCGGCGAACGATGCCCCGCCACTTTTTGTCGGCCGGACAGGCCGCGCCGGTGTGTGTGTGGCCGGCTTAAACAAGTAGAGGAAGAGGGAAGGTCAGTAGGGACCTTGTACTGGTATTGACCTGATTTATTGGTATATGTGTGCAGTTTAAACGGATAATTTATAGTTTCACCCAACCAACGATTTTCTGATGCGCCTTATGTTTTTCTGGTGTGTTTTTATGTGGTTTGAATGAATCTGCTACCGTAGATAACAGTGAAGTCGCCACCTGCAGTGAAGTCGCCAGGCGCCAAATATTACGAATTATAGCATCACTACTGATTTTTATGTGCCACTGAAGAGGTTACACAGTAGTTTATATAATGACTGTATAATCTACCCTGTTTCAGCGTTGTTTTATGCTTTGTATCTGCAAATATAACTGTTGCGCATTTTGCTTCTCACGTTTTTCTTCGCACGACGACAGACAGCAGCTGATCACCTTTCAGGCGGCAGGACACAAAACTTGCCAGATCTTTCAAACTTGAATAGAATTTGTTTTCACGTTGGCAGAGGAATTTTTATATATCCAAGCATCTTCCGCGGCTAATATATATAGAGACTTGTTTTACTTTACCTCTAATTTCCGGTCCATACAATAACCGGAACGGAGATTATTTTCCGGAACGGAGTTCCAAAACGGGCTGGAGGGTGGGTTTAGGGATCGGGTTTAGAAGGGTCTATAAGGGTATATTGATGTATGGATATATGATGTATGTATATGATGTAAGGATATATGATGTATGTAAGGGTATGATGACGTATCTATTCGGTAGTAGCAGTAGTAGTAGTAGTAATAGTAGTAGTAGTAGTAGTAGTAATAGTAGTAGTAGTAGTAGTAGTAGTAATAATAGTAGTAGTAATAATAGTAGTAGTAGTAGTAGTAGTAGCAGTAGTAGTAGTAGTAGTAGTAGTAGTAGCATGGTCTCGTCTCGGATTCGAACTAATGAAGCGTGCTAGTTAATCACTAGTCAATCTCTGATGAAGGTTATATAAACTAGCCGATTTCTGAAAAAGTCATCAGTCTCTGATAAAACATGTCCAACATGTCTCGTAAACAAATGAAGAAACATGTTGTACAGTACCCCTGTACTCACTGCCAAAACGAATGTATAAATGACTGCATCGAATGCAGTGCATGCAGGAACTGGATACACTACAAATGTGTTCCTCTCTCCAAGGGGAACGAGGTGAAATTATGGGAAGGAGCTTCCCTGGATTTCCACTGCCCAAGCTGCTTCTCCTTCGAGAATTGCTCATCCAAGTAAGTACACTTATTATTATACCATATTTATCAAGATGTAGTATATGACTATGTCCCGGTTCACACTTCACGTATTTGCTACGTGCGTCTTGTTATCGTGACGTCACCGTGACGTCACGATGCCGTTACCTCGTCTCACTGGTCACTCCCGCTCGCTATTATCAGAAAAAATTGCAGTATAAAACCGCCTTGCTTTCCTTACTTCCTCCCTTCTATACCCCATGACACACCTATTACTCCCTTCACTATATCCCCCTTCACTCCCTGCCCTACCTATATAGCGCTACAATCCCCTGACAACAGGCTATTGCAAAGGTTACAAGTGGAATCTGTATAGCGGGGTCCACAGGTGTTGCCACATATTCTCCGGAATACGGAATACGGAACTCCGTTCCGGACATAATCTCCGTTCCGGACCGTTCCGGTTATTGTATGAACCCCTCTAATTTCCCTGAATTCCCCAGAGTGGCGACTCAACTGTTGGGTTAAAATACTAGCTGGCGACTTTACTGTAGTAGGTATAGTGAGGTCGCCACTCGGTTTTATTTTTGTCATTTGTTCATTTATAGCCCTAATATGACACAGATGAAGACACAAAATGACACAAACTTTCCAGATAGACCCTTCTAACTTTCCTGAAATCATGGATGTACAAATGTAAGTATTAACGCCACCACACGTCTGTAAATAACAAAGAAACGTAGAACTGGCGACTTCAACTGTTATCTACGGTAACCGTTTCTGTCGCAATTTTTTTTTTTTTTTTTTTTTTTTTTTTTTTAGGTAGATAAAGGTTAGTTTTTTTTGGAGTGTTTTTTTTAGTTAGGTAAAGATTAGGCTAGGTAAAGGTTAGGTTAGGTTTAGGTTTTTTTTTTTTTTTTTTTTTTTTTTTTTTCATTGCAAAAAACAAAAATTTGCGACAGAAACGGTTAACCATTTAACCCGGTTCACCATTAATTCAAAACACATAAAAACACACTAGAAAAACATAAGGCGCATCAAAAAATCGTTGGTTGGGTGAAACTATAAATTGACCGTTTAAACCAATACACGATCGGTGGTTTTAAGCACAGTCTAATATTAGACTGTGGTTTTAAATATCCTGAACGTTTCGTTCTCATCATAAGGAGTATTTCTATCCCCAACAACAGCCGTCGAAAATTTCCGTAGATAACACTAAAGTCGCCAGGACAACTTTTTTTTCGATTTGCAGACGTCTGGTGGCGTTTTACTTACATTTCTACATCCATGATTTCGGGAAGGTTAGAAGCTAAGACTATCTGTAGAGTCTTGTGTCAATTTGTGTCTTCATCTGTGTCATAGTATGGCTATAAATGAACTAATTGCAAAAATATCAACCGAGTGGCGACCTACACTATGATCGCCATAGCTACTGTTTGTTCTGAGTGTCCTCCCGCCGTCGTCGTCGCCCGAAAAAAAACAACGAGTAGCGAAATTTGAAACCGTATATACTTGCAGATACAAAGCATAAATCAACACTGAAACAGTCATGATATTAACGGTTACAGGACGTAATGCACCATCTCCTGAATGCACCAGACCGAATGCACCACCAGCCTAGTCTGAATGCACCAACTTTGTAGTCTGAATGCACCAGACCGAATGCACCACCAGCCTAGTCTGAATGCACCAACTTTGTAGTCTGAATGCACCAGACCGAATGCACCACCAGCCTAGTCTGAATGCACCAACTTTGTAGTCTGAGTGCACCAGACCGAATGCACCACCAGCCTAGTATGAATGCACCGACTTTGTAGTCCGAATGTAGTAATAAATGGAAGTCTCGCTTCATACAGCAAGCATTTATTATTCTTTATTACAATTTTTAAATGCTGCACTGCCCTGTTAGACAATTAAAATACAATAGAAAAATTAAAAAGTACGATCGTCATACATGTACACTATCAGTTATTGTTTACCAGCAGTAGGATACTTAATCTTCTCCATGGTCTGCTAATTCGCTGCATTTCCTCAGGTACTCGGATGTAATAATGTCGTGGTTTTCATAATCTGTCCACAGTTGCTTAAGCTTTTGCTGCTTAGAGTGGGTTTTCTTACTCTGGATCCTACATATTTTCTTCTGTGTGATAAGCCTTACTTGTAGAGGGAGCAACTTTGTCTCGTCATAAAGTGTATTTATTAGCAGGTAGAGGTTCATCCTTATAGTGGGGGAGTTGTGATTTAGACGATGGTGCCAACCCTCAACTTCATTATTCGTCCTCACTACACTCTTGTATGTTGACCAGGTAGAAGGTGGACGTGATGCGCTGGTTATCCACGTCTTTTCGAGGTAGTTGAGGAGTTTATAGAGCTTCTGTGCTTGAGCAGTCTGAACCTGAGGGCATCTGTCTTTCAGCTGGTTAAAAGTATTATTGATATGGGAGGCTGGAAGGTGGGGCAGGACCATCAAATCTCGTATGTAATTACGGACAGGAAATTGGTGAACATATGCTGAGCGTAGTCCATATTCCTTTACTCTGTTGTACACAGCTTGTGCCCAGTGAAACCAGCACCCAAACATAGGAACATCCGGTAGAGACTTATGAAGAGCACTCCATAAAGCCCGTTCAAAATCTACTACAATCTCTTCAATTCTCTTCTCTTCAATGTTGGATAGGAGAAGTTCCATAATAGCACCCAGGATAGCCGTGTAATCACCGCCTCCCCGGGCCACCGCCCAGGGAGGCGGTGGCCAAGTGGTTAGCGTCTTGGAGTGCTGAACTCAATGTCCCGAGTTCGAATCCTGCCGGGGGCAACTCTTTCAAGAGCCTGGTAGGGGAGCAGAAGGTCCCGAGTTCAAGTCTCACCAAGAAGCAACTGTCAAAGCCATCGTCGAGTGACCGAAGCAACCCACATGCAGCGTATACCTGTCTGCCGATTGCGAGTGTGACGGTGGACTCTAGGGGCTGCATGCGCCTAACTTGGAGATCAAGACCATCATAGAAAATGGAATCTTCACCTGAGACCACAGGTGTCACTATAAAAAATCCAGCCTGCGCCACCAACGGGCGAGTTCGACCAACATCAAGACTCTCCATATGCCTACAGGCGCTATAGGCGACAAAAAAAAAAAAAAAAAAAAAAAAAATCTGTAGTCTTTCGTTGGGACAAAACTACAAATAATAGCGGAACTTGCTTTGTGCAGTCACCAGACTTGATGTAGCTGTGAATGCTGACATGCTGTACAAATGGCTCCCTGACAATTTAAAAAGTTCCATCAATGAACCAGATCTTGGACTTGCTCAGGAAGGAAAGCTGGAGAGGAGAAGCAAATATCAAGTGACGGTGACCTTCATGGTGAATATCTCGTTGAAGAAAATCACTTGGGATATGAGCAGCAGCAATCTCGAATTCCAAATCAGTTGGATGCTTTGGTCGCAGCTGTTGTCGGGCACGGTGGCAGTTCTCTGCAGGTTGGATACTTTTGGCAGTTGAACTTCATCAGTTGCCAGTGTCAGTAGTGTATCTGTAACAATCTTCCCAGAACCGAAACCAATCTTCCCAGAAGATTTATAGATATCTTCCCTGGCTGCTGCTTTAACCAGAGATATGGCTTGTGCTCGAAGTTGTGCCCCTGGGTTGCCTCCGTGGTTGTGTTCCTTGGGACCTCTGGTGAAGGTGTTACCTTGCTGACTGACACTAGCAAAACACCTGTTCTTCTTTGTACGGACGCTGCAGATCCATGCCGTTGATACCGACGTTACCCGCTTTTTGACGTACTGGAATCCAAGGCTATCTGTGAGAAGATCACCCCCCTTTCTTGAACCTCCTACTACATGGTAGGATGTTGGGGCTTCCACCATTATGTCAGTGGGAATTGGTTCGGTGGTAAGGGATGTTTCCACAGCCTGACTGACCTCTTCCACAGGCAGGCTGACATTGAAAAAAGGCAATGGGCTTGATGGGGTTAACTCCTCTGAAGGGTCATCTATGGTTGATGTACTTAGTGGTGTTATTGTTAAGTCCTCTGAAGGGTTACATGCGATTGAGATTTCTGTGAAGCTATATCAGTGCTCATTTCTTGTACGTTGTTGAGCGAACACCTATGGCAAACCCACACAGGCAACTCTACCTCTCTCTTGTTCAGTTTCCTGTAGAATTCTCTTGTGATACCTGAAGCAAAAAGGAGGAGGCCGGATTTATAATAATGAAACGCAAACGACGCAACAAGACATGGAATACCAAATACATATCGTCCAAGTGTATGCTAACCAGTTATGGTGAAATTGGATTGTTTATATTCCATAAATTTAAAGTATGTGGTTGGTATATAATTGTACACAACACTGAAAACTTCACTATACCACAAGCCATACACGAGGCACTGTCTGGCGCCATCCGTTGAGGAGGGAAGTAGACAAATAGGTTGCTTCAGATTCACTGGTTCAGGGCTACTGAGGTTCGTGAAATGCACCTAACTTTTGGGAGCAATAGTACTTTCATTCTTGTTATTACTGTACCATTTACAAAAATACTGTTTTACAAACCAGAGTTACAAGCTCTGTGCTGCCAAGCATTGCAGCTATCACACTGCACGGCTTTCCTGGCGTGGTCTTACGCCTGCTTCACACACTACACGTGGAAAGTGAATCCAGTCCTCAGGTCTTGTGGTACTCGTGGTAAATGTACTCCCATAATTGTGACTGACTGAAGGCATTGTGTTGATACTGTCGAAAGTTCTCCTAAACTACTGATAAACATACTACCAGTAAAGAGGCAGTTAGGCCTATTGTGTCAGTTGAGACTGTGGAAGCAAGCTGTTCTTCATAAAAAGTTCCTAAACAAGTAGTTATAGGTGCTAACATGTAAAATATCAACTGGCCTTAGGTTGGTGCATTGGGACCATACATGGGTGGTGCATTCAGACTGGGAGTGGTGCATTAGGACCAGGCATGTGGTACATTGGAGCCTTATACGTGGTGCATTCAGACCAGGGGTTGGTGCATTCAGGCAGTGGTGCATTCGGGCAGTGGTGCATTAAGACCATAATTCATATTAACTACTGAGTATCGTCTTCAGTGGCACATGCAAATCAGTAGTGATGCTATAATTCGTAATATATGGCGCCTGGCGGCATTAGTGCAGGTGGCGACTATAGTGTTATCTACGGTAGAAATAACACAAGAGGGGTCTGGCAGGGCGAAACCCCCAGTGAGGTTAGGTTACGTAATATTGCAAAGAGCTGGTTAGTTAACTAGCAGGAGGGGCGCGGCCCCCCCAGTTATATTAGGAGAGTACAGGCTGATCATCAACTGAGCAAAGCTGTTGATTACTCTGAGG
This sequence comes from Chionoecetes opilio, assembly GCA_016584305.1. Classification (NCBI taxonomy): domain Eukaryota; kingdom Metazoa; phylum Arthropoda; class Malacostraca; order Decapoda; family Majidae; genus Chionoecetes; species Chionoecetes opilio. The sequence continues at coordinate 54,053 of JACEEZ010021552.1, read as the reverse complement.
ACAGGAGATCATGTAAGTGATGACTCAGGTGGCACCGATAGATAAGACGTACTGAGTAATAATTAGCTAGTATGCAGTTAGAAAATAGTGTTCTTTGTCTGCAAGGAGGACCTGTGCGCCCCCGTAGCTTCTGCATCGCCTGCACCAGACACGAAGCATGGTCATACAGAACAAAATACTGTATGCATCGTTCTGGGTTTTACTCTTCATTGTTGTTGTAGTAGGACAGACAGTCTCCTTCAATCTTGTATAATCCTTGGTCGCCATCGAGATTGCTGCGTCATCGTGATGAATGTTCGTGATATCCAAAATCTCGTCGCCAGCGATATGGCATCAATAGCGTACTCACTACTCGGTCGGGCCATTGCTTTGAAGAGAGACACGCTCTGTCTCTCCACTTCTTGTTACTTCAGCACCACCAACAAGGCAAGTAACTTTTTGTCTCTTTTTATCAAGTGCAGTAAAACATACCGGGCGCCATTACAAGCGTTCGTCATTAATGTAACTCATGTAATAACACACCAGGTATAGAAAGTAAATGATGGTTATAAACATGTCACATATTAAACAAGATAGTTGTAAAATTGTTTTTGACTGCTTACTTTTACACGCTTTTGTTATGTAATATATATCCGTATTTGTATTTACTGAAATACATACGTATAAAAACGTCACTATTTATTCTTCCTCACGGTCCATGGCTTCTCCCAGAAGTGTCCTTCTGCAAAAGCCTTCCGCTCTCAAAAGGGTCTGTACCTCCTCAGGCTGAGCGTGCCCTGTTTTTAGACCACTTTTGCACACATCAGAGTTCGGTCCCTGTCTTTACTGATGGTTCCAAATCAGACGAAGTAGTTGGATACGGTGTCGTATTCCCATCGTTTAACAAAGGCGTCAGCCTTCCAAGTGTTTCATCTGTTTTTACGGCTGAAATAAGTGCTATTTTATATGCTCTCATGGCTATTCTTACTCTTCCGGATGTCTCTTACAATTTTTAGTGATTCTTGTAGTGCTCTTCAATCACTGTGTAATTTTAACTCTCCCCATCCGCTGGTCAATGCCATCCTGGAATGGCTTTATCTGCTCAAGAGGCGAGGCCGGACGGTCAGCTTTTGTTGGGTACCGGCACATGTAGGTGTTGCCGGTAATGAGGAAGCTGATGCCTTGGCAAAAGCTTCAGCTAGAAGACCAGCTCTATCACATTTTGCAGTGCCGGCTACGGACCCTGCGCTCGGCAATCTATAGATCAGTTCACAACAGTTGGCAGGAACGTTGGATTACTATAGGGCAAAATAAACTGCGCGCCATCCGCCAAAGTATCGAGGACTGGAGCTACTGCGGTCTCTCCCGAAGATGGGAGACTGCCTTGGCACGATTGCGTATTGGTCACACTCTATATACTCATGGGTTCCTCATGGAGGGGGGCCACCCTCCTTACTGTGATGATTGTTTGGTCCTCTTAACTGTGCGGCACTTGCTGGTCGAGTGTCCCAGTCTTGGGGACCTACGTGTGCAATTTTTGACCTGGTGTCGCGGGTCGGACGGTGCTTAGGCCCGTACCGAGAGTCATGACGGTAGGCGGTAGAACGACGAACGGCAGACCTTCGCTTACCATAAGACGGATAAAAAACCCTGTAATTTTGGAACGAAGAGCAGGGACGCGGTTGGCGTCAAGGTTGGAGACACGGGTATCCCCGTGTCTTCACTCAACCGTTGATGAATTTTTATTACATTCCTAATCTGGAGGGATTAAGAGATATGTTAATAATTTTCTTGCCAATATGTATTTAAGTATAAGTATAAGATTATTAGGTATTACATATGCGGCAATAAGTGATTTTAGTGACAATAATGAAGGAGGTTCAGGGTAACGGGGCGGCTATTGCTTTAGCCGCCGCCGCTATCAAGGTCGCTGCCAGAACCCGCCAGCACATTTCTCGTACCGCATATGTTCACATGAGCGGTAAGAGAAACTTACGCATACACGCCTCTACTGTTAATTAACTTCATTAAATATATATATCATTAACTTCATAGCCGATCGCAACGTTTCTGTTGATGTTTGTGATGAGTATAAGGGCAAATTCGCATTATACACTTATTTTAGTCGTACTGCTGGCTCCGCAGTTTGAAGCAACATTGTTACCAATACATTGCCGCAGGCGTGAAATCTCAACCAACCTCCAGTGTCGACTCTCGGTAAAGATGCGAAGGTTTTCCGTTCGTCGCTACCTCGCTGTCCGTCGCTCTACCGCCCTCAACTCTCGGTACGGGCCTTACCGTCTCTCCCTGGCATTGGGAGAGAGGTGTTTCTCTCCGGGACATGAAGTCCATACCTTTATTGAGAAGGCTGGCCTTCTCAACAAGTTATGATGTTTTTAATATTCACTTATTATTGTTTTTAATGTACCATTGTTCTTTTATGTATTTCGTTATTTTAAGTATTTTTATTCTATCTTAAATTTTGTTTTTTAGTTTTACTTTTCATGTATCTTATGTAAGCAGGCGTCAATAACCCCGCAGTTGCGGCGCCTTAAAACTATAATCAATCAATCAATCAATATTCTTCCTCACTATATATATATATCAATCAATCAGTCAATCATTGGGGGGCATACGCCGGGGGGCGCGTCGCCTCGCCCACCCTACGACGCCACTCCCGGGGGTCACCACGCACGAGTTCCCATGCAGGCTCCTTTCCCATACCAAGCAGCACTCGACAAGAAACATCAACTTGCCCCAGCCACGAGCCTTGTGGGCGCCCCCTTGGCCTCCTCCACGCCGGATTGTCTCTTACAGATACAACCCGATGGGAAGGATCGGTTTCAGGGTAGCGTGCCACATGCCCATATAGCCGAAGTTGGCGCTGACGGACTATGCAGGTAATAGGCCTCGATTCAGTCTCACGGTGCAATCGCTGATTTGATACGTAATCATCCCAGCGATACCCCATGATTCTGCGAAGACACTTATTACCAAAGGCATTGATTCGTCTCTTCAAGTCACTATTTAGTGTCCATGTCTCACAACAATAGAGTAAGACAGGGATCACAAGCGACTTGAAGATCCGGATCTTTGTCCTCCTGCACAGGTACCGACAACGCCAAATACTCCCGCTGAGCGAGTCCATAACACCGTGGGCTATGCCAATCCGCCGTAAGACTTCTTGACGTGACCCGCCGTCATTATGGACTGCGCTACCAAGGTATGTAAAACTTTCCAAGATCTCAATGTCCTCGCCACACGCATGAACAAACTGTACTGCTTCATCTAGTAAGTCTCCAAATACCTGGACCTTGGTCTTGAGCCAGGAGACCTCAAGACCCAAAGGCTTTGCCTCCTCGTGCAGCGCCTCGAGAGCCATCACCAGGACCTCCAGCGACTCAGCAAAGATTACTGCATCATCGGCAAAAACAAGATCAGTAATCTTGGTGTTGCCGACGGATGCTCCACAATCACTTTGATCTACAACCTTGTCCAATACCCAGTCCATACAAGCGTTGAAAAGTGATGGGGCAAGGACGCACCCTTGCCTCACTCCTGTATTCACAGGAAAGAAGCTGGATACACCTGCCCCACACTTCACAGCACTCTCAGTCCCAGAATACAGACCAGTTATCAAACCAATAGTCCTTGCAGGAATCCCTCGAAGTCGCAGAAGATCCCAGAGTGACTCACGATGCACTGAGTCAAACGCCTTCTTGAGATCAACATAGGCTGCAAGCATCCCCTGTCGAAACTCACGTCGGCGTTCCACCAGGACACGAAGCGCTATATATATATAGTAGGTATATATAATATATATATATATATATATATATATATATATATATTATAATTTTATATATATATATATATATATATATATATATATATATATATATATATATATATATATATATATATATATATATATATATATATATATTATATATTATATATATATATAGGAAGATATAGGATATATATATATATATATATATATATATATATATATAGGAAGAATAAATAGTGACGTTTTTATACGTATGTATTTCAGTAAATACAAATACGGATATATATTACATAACAAAAGTGTGTAAAAGCAAACACTGTCAAAAGCGTGTAAAAGTAAACACTGTCAAAAACAATTTTACAACTATCTTGTTTAATATGTGACATGTTTATAACCATCATTTACTTTCAATACCTGGTGTGTTATTACATACATCAGCAACATAACAATTTACTAAGCTACAGTTTTGACATCTTAATTCTTAAGGATGTTTAAGCATGTATGCATCATCATTTAATTAATTTTCTATACAAGGTACTTAAGTCATATTTCATATGTGACTTGTGCGCATTATCTTTTAATAAATTTTATATTGACCGGAGGTGTAATTATTTTATGAATTTGATAAAACATCGTATATCATATCAATCAGTAAGCGATTGCAATTCTATCATATTATATCTGAAATGCTATAACAATGATGTATAACATAATTTTCAGACATGCGTATATGTATTATGATTTGATTAATTTTCTATACCTGGGGGTATATGTGGTTGAGGAACACAGCATGCAATTTTCTAAATTGATGTTTGAAATACGGTTACGGTAATAATTTTTTACAAATACCATTGTTGAGAAAGTGGCAAAAACTGGCAAGTGGACTGTGGCAAACTGAGTTGTCAGTAGGGCTGAAGCTTGGGTCAAGAGAGCCGAGAGGTACCTGCGTTAATCCGGTCCCTGACCGCAGTGACCTTACATATGATAGGTCAGGGTTCCACACCCTGAGCCCGCCTTAATGACCGCATATTAAAAAAAAAATATGACCGCGCTAATCCCCTGACCCAACCAGTAGTTTTCCCATGACATCTGACCTACTATAGCGGCTGTGACCCTTGCTAAAACACTTGCGACCCCATGAGCTCCCTACGACCCTTTGTGAGGATGCTTGCGACCCCAGGATTTGGGAACCACTGGTGTAGAGTATCCCCGGCCAGGCAGAGACAAATTGGTTTGTTTCTTCCACGTTACAGCTCCTGTTCAACTAGCACAGGATAGGATATAAGCCCAGGATATGTGACCTTGAAATCCTGGCAAGAGCTGAGTTGCAATCCTTCACTCCTGCAAGTGTGTGTGTTTGTATCCTTACCGTGAAAACACAAATGTAATTACGCCACATTACGAAAGTTGCACAACAAGCCAACAAGCGCATGTAGACAGGTAAAACGTTTGTATTTGTCAAGCCTTAGCTTTGCAGTACGTGGGAATTGAGGTAAATAAGTGTCGTTCTGTCTTTATGGTATACTAGCCGCAAAGCCGCCCTCCGGGCGGACTTTTTGGCTAGCTCCTGCGGAGGGCTATTGATGGGCCGGGCCCACCACCTGTGTTTGGTGGGCCTTCGGCCCACCAAACACAGACTCGCCAGATAGCCCCTTCTAGCTTTCCTGAAATCATGGATGTAGAAATGTATGTATTAACGCCAACCCATTCACATCACCCCCAACCCATTCACTCACCCATTACCCATCACCCCCACCCATTCACTCACCCATTACCCATCACCCCCCACCCATTCACTCACCCATTACCCATCACAACACACCCATTCACTCACCCATTACCCATCACCCCCCATCTATTCCCTCACCCATCAGCCATCACCCCCCACCCATTCACTCACCCATCACCCCACACCCATTACCCATCACCCCACCCATTCACTCACCCATTACCCATCACCCTACATCAAGGTTTACTCAATTCGAGAGAACTGCAACCCAAAATGCCAGGGGTGGCTGGCAGTTTTAACTCACTTTTTTGATAATAAGTTGGTCTACTGGAAAACAAAATATGGGCTTATTCCACTGCACTTAAAACACAAAAGTATAATATTAAGAACGATTTTCTTCTATATGTATATTGTATAGAAGCCTGATTCTGTAAAACATTGTATATAACCAAATAACCAAGGAGGTTATAGTTGAGGAGGCGAGGTAAATGCTACTCTATGATATTATATAGTCAATAACGTATGTTTAGAAGTTATCTATACCTAGGCAGTCATATTTTCCTGTTATTATTGTGTATCAATCAGATAGAAAGCCTGGAAGTGCAATGAGTCGACGCGTGAAGTTGCAATGTTTTGATTCAATCTCCCCACCACTCCCCGCCGCGGCACGTCGCCTCCACAATTATAACCTACATTGTCGCAGCAACAAGCCGATTTCGGCATTCTTTATTCTTCGTTTTTCCAAGGCATTGCTTATTGTATTTTGACAAGCGTTTGCCAGACGCAGCAGTACTGTCTTAGAAAACAGTGTGAACATCGCCCAAATTTTACATGCCACAATATACATGTAAAAAATATATTAAGCTTTGCTACTCGAGGCGAGTAATTTGCATTAAATTGCTATTATAGAACGTTCCATCGTAATGCATGTCATCCATATAATTAGTAGAACAACAGAAGAACTATATTTTTTGGTATTCAGATGCGGTGCATCAATGTTTATCGCGAAATTAATTTATGAAAAATATTAGTCGCGGAGCCAGAACACAGTAGACCAACCTTTGAGTTAAAACTGCAAGCGACCACTGGCATTTCTCGAGTTTCAGATCATTGGAATTCTCGCAACCCACTTTTTTTCACAATTCTCGCTAATAGGTTGCTAAAAAAAAGAAAAAAAAAGTGATCGGATCATCTCATAAGTGGGCTTATAATGTGTCCCTGGTCGAGCTGGTTCCAAAACTGTGCCATATGAGGGGATTGCGCCACTGGGGGCGGCACCTATCGCGGACACACACACACACAGACAGACAGACAGACAGACACACTTTCACTTATATTATTATAGATGTATGTTATGCATCTCTGTTTTGAATTCATGAATATTCTTTGCTTGGACCACCGCCTCCTTTAGTCCATTCCATCCGTTAATGTTTCTCTTTGGCAATTTATTTTTTATGACATTGCTCATCACTCAATTTTATTTGTTCCTCAGGAGTCCTTTAATTAATTAAGCTCTTCCTATATCAGAAAGTTTCTTTTTCTGCTCCTTCCTAGCCTTAGATATCATGTAGTACGTATAATGAAAATTATCAATTTTCCCCCAAGTCTTCCATTCTTGCTGGTTGCCCACTGGCTTCTCCAGTATCTTCTCATAATTATGACAACTCTCTTTATTTAGTTGATCAACATTTTTAAGTAACTCTTATATCTTTCTCATCTAGTACCTAGGCCTATAGCTATCACACCAACATTTACATACGGTAGTGTATAGTTTCGATTGTATTATTTTCATACGCCTTGTGCTTCATGATACGATAAAAGAGCAAGTAAGGTCTTGTAAGAGAGAGTGAGAGAGTGTGTGTGTGTGTGTGTGTGTGTGTGTGTGAGTGTGAGTGTGAGTGTGAGTGTGAGTGTGAGTGTGAGTGTGAGTGTGAGTGTGAGTGTGAGTGTGAGTGTGTGTGTGTGTGTGTGAAGCAACACGTTTGCATTTACATCGTTTTCCTCTTGCTGAAATTACGTCTTTGTAGATTTGGATCGTATTTCAAACGAAATTTTTGGCCAGCAGTATATTTATTGTTTATATATTATGTGTTGTTGAAGTGTGCGTTACGGGAGACCCCCAATCATTGCTCCCAGGCCGCTGTGACCTTGGTCTTTGTGGTGGTTACGCTATCATATCAGCTGTCGAGACTTATCTCCCCTCAAGATACCGTTTGCTGCTGAGTGAAGGCTGAGGCTGCAGCTTAATTTCTCACATGAAGATAAGCTTTATAGGGTTGGACAAATGACATTCAGAATGGGTATGCGAGTATTGTCTATCATTGGTGTCGTTCTATCGTACTGTTTTTCATACGGCCTTATTAGAATTTGGATCAGATGACGTCACAGCAAATAATGAAATGACTGCTGATAAAACCAAAGTCATAGAGTATACTCTGACCTTGGATACAACCAGCGCTGGGGCGTGTATATTTGTACCTCCACCTGCCTCTGCTGCTGCCTCCAAACCTATCTTCTATGAGTCCTGTAATGTAAAAGAGTTGGTTAATTTAGTTCAGGAGGTGTCTTGATATTCCGCTCTTAGAGTTGAAGTCATAGAAAGATAGAAAAAGATCTAATAGTTCCAAAGTTTATCAGTGAAAGGAATGAAAGTGGAGACAATAGTTGACTCTTGCATTAGTTAAATGGATGTGCAGAAAATGGGATGTGTTTATTTCAACAAGGAGGTTCTAACTTGAGATAGCAGCTTGTCCAGTGCAGAAGAGTCCACTCACTCCAGGGATGTGAATTTATGAAGTAAGATATGAGGGGCATCACATGGAGGACCTAGACAGGAGGACTCGTTCGTAACGGATTCAAGCTGGAAAAGCCTAATTTAAAAAAGAAATAGGGTAAAACTGGTTCACAAATAGGGTGGTAAATGATTGGAATGGACTGAGTCGACAGGTAGTTAGTACGGAGTCATTAGGGAGCTTTAAAAGGAGGCTGGATAATTTCATGGATGGGGATGAATGGTGGATGTAGGTAGTATTATGTAACAGGAACTACCTCGTGTAGGTCTCGCGGCCTCTTGCAGCTTCCTTATGTTCTTATGTTACAAGTTGGTGCCGTAACGTTCCGTATTCATACTGAATAACGTGCTGCTGCCGGTGACTGTATGTATTGGCCTCACATCACAGTATCTGCTTCTGTGAAATAATTTTGTATCACTGCAGCCCACTAAACGAACATTGTCTTCTGTTTAATGATCTACCCGTAGCAGTTTTGTACATGATTAGTTACCCATAGATTTGTTTGCTATCTTGAAGCCTCCTTGTTCTGTATTTGTTTCAGCTCATGTTTTCATCACATTCTGAATCTGAATTATGATTCTTCCATGCTAAGCTTATCCAGCTGGTGACCTTGAAAGAGAATTGGTTGATTAATTGGTGAACGCCCATGAAGATCTTGTGAGAAAGTAAACAGTTTTAACTTGTAGATATATGGTAGTTGGTCCTCTGTTGGAGAATTAAGGCTCCTATTCATTCACCCCATGAAAGTCAGTCAGACGGAGATGAATGGCATATAATGATACAATCTAGCATGCGTTCTCCAAAGTTTACGTAATGTAGTATAGCGGAAATATTGAAGAACTTTGTAATGTCTTTCACCATTAAATTTTGAAGATGCAAATATTACAGGCAAAAGATTAACCCCTTCACGCCCAGATCCTTCCTTTGCTATAAAAAATTGTCTGTTGTTTGCCATAAAATTACGAAAAGTAGCTTCATATACCAAATTTGCTAGTGGACAAGGATACTAAGCAGGTCATATCTATAAAGCATTGCTTATATTCATGAAAATTGTCTAATAATACCCAAATTACAATGGAAATTACGTTCTGGGCCTCAAGAGATTAAGACAGGCGAGTGTTTGCAGATGCGGTGGTGGGCGTGTGTGGTGGGCGTGGCGGCCGCCCTGCAGGTGGCGGCGGCCAGCAGGATACTTTTCCTCAGCCCAGTGTCCTCCAAGAGTCACAAAAACTTTTACATGGGCATCCTTAACGCGCTGGCAGACAGGGGTCACCAGGGCCCGGATCCTCACTTACAATTAATATTTACTCTTAAGTGTTACTCTTAAGTATAAAAGTTGGTATTACGGAAATGCGTATGCTATCCTCATCCACTTTGAGTGTAACGATTAGCAGATCCCTGGCAACTTTGAGTGTAAACCCGTTGCTATGGACGCTTGTTTACAAAACCAAACTACCGAAATGAAAAGAAAATATATTTCTAAGAAAAATGAAGAAATGTATCATTTGAAGATTAAATCATTACTAGATAAACAGTATAAAGCCATAAATAATGTTTAACACGGAAGAAAATGTTCAAGAATTGTATAAATCGACGATTATAAAGGTGTTGTCGTGGGAGTGTTTTCACTTTTTCAGTCAATCCACGACGGCCTTTCATGTAAAAGCGTTGTCATTAGCAAGGTTGTGAGGGGTGTGACGCTGTCATTGTGTGTATTAAATGTTTGTATGTAGCGGAGAGACATTGTAACTTCAGTACGTGCCCGGTCAGCATACTCTCGCCCACAGTATTAGACTGCTCTCGTCTACCAAAATTCTCGTCCCGACACAGGGTCGACGAGATCTCGAGTACCATATAGACAATGCAGACCGTATAGTTTCCCTATCTGAATGGCTTCCTCTGCTTTCTTGTAATGGAACTAACATTTTATTCCATCTGACAGCGTTGGAAACAAGACTGTGGATGTGATGTGACCACAGCTTCATTTGCCTGAGATTGTAATAAGACTTTCCCTACGTAGCTGGGGTAGGAGTAAATCTCCTTTTATAGGTAAACTTTCGTTATTGGGCACCACGGATTTCGAGGACGAAACTTAATTTTTCCTGAATAGATGTTGTGTCTTGATTTAATCTGTCACAGTATAGAAAATATATTCCTCCAAAAACGGTTGAGAATTTAATCAAACGCACATCTAAACTTTTAAGAAACCAATAGGAACTCTCGCCGAAACGCCAACCGAGAACTCTCGCCGACGTGGAAATGTTCGGCGACAGTTCCACTGGTAATAGATGATAAGGAAGAATAAAAGCTATTTCATTATTGCACACAAACTTTTCTCGCTTGTCCCAGAACACTGAAGCTGCAGTTTGACATTGGTAACTGCCACTAACTGGTGACACTGGTTGGTGGTTGGTAACGTAACTTGACCTATGGGGATGCCTCCCCCCCCCCCAGATCCCCTGCTCGTTTACTAACCTAAGCTGCAGATAACCTAACCACATAACCTAGCCTAGCTGTTCAGTCTATTGCTGGTATAGTGGGGTTGAGAGAGATAATATTAAGTATTGGTAATGCTGAAGTAAAACTATGCTAGTGTGTGTGTGTGTGTACTCCTTGCCCTTGCCCTGTAGACCCTTCAACAATTAAATTCCAGCAAATACCAATATAATACAATGTAATTGTGTGTGTGTGTGAAGAGCTTGGAAGAAAATTATGGAAAACCATATTTAGCCACTTTTTTGTGATACTGCTGATTTATAGACAAATAAACATAATGCAAGTGTTGAATTGATACGTATATGAAATATTTTACCTGTTAGTATTTTCATAAACAAGTACATATGATGATGGCTAGGTTAGGTTTAGATTGGGTGACGTTTAGGTTTGGTTCAGGTTAAGTTTAAGCTATTTTAGGTCTATGCTAGATTTTGGTTATCCCTTATTTGGTTATTTAGGCTAATTGATCAAATCTAATGGTGTACGGTCGCCCGGCCGGCCGGCCAGGCTGGCTGCAGTGCAGCGAAGATTCACAGCCGCAATGCAAATCAACTTTTCTACTGGTTACTAGTGAAAATATAGATCTAATTTTTGTTTTCTAGAAGTTATCATAGTGTAGTGGTCATTTTTACCATCTACTCTATTGTCACCATTATGTAGTGCCCACCTTGGGAGTGTACTCTACAGTCCTGGTTACTCCTCTGCCACCACCCACATTAAGTGGGAAAAATATATGAATGAACAAAAATAAAAGATTTAAGAAAATATGTAAGTACTGGTTGGAAACTGAATGAGAACGCGTTAATATATTTCTAATTATAATATATTTAACTCTTTACTGTCTCACTTGGTAATTATTATACATTCACAAGTTATCTTAATATTAAGTCTTCCTTCCCTCCTAGCGATACGCACGCGAAATGCTCAAGTCGTTATCCTAATATAGTTTACTATCTTTGGTAACTTCGGTTGCACTGTCACCACATTAACGATACGCACATGTAATGCTCAAGTCGTCATCCTAATATAGTTTACTATCTGGTAACTTCAGTCGCACTGTTACCCCTTAACGATACGCACATGTAATGCTCAAGTCGTTATCCTAATATAATGTATACGTAGTCTATCCCACTTCCAACGTTTCCCTCTCACTTATTTTTCTATTTCCTTCTTTCTCCTTCTCCTCACACGGCTGGTTGTGACATGTTGTAGTTGCCCCCTCTGCTAATTTGTGAGCGCTTGGCCCCCTGGTCCGCCAACAGCATCCTACCTTGGGACCCTTTACCAAGGGCGAGAATATCACCTCCCCACAGGCGACTTAACTCAATGAACGTCGAGCTGCTTCTCAAATTATCCTAACCTAGAATCCCCGTTCTCACCTCGTTTCGCTACGTGTCTAATTACTACTGGCTTAAAATATAAGCCTAACCAGTGATTCAGGAATGAGGCGTGGAGGAAAATTCCTCGTTAGCTTATTGATACTTATGTGTTATTTCACCTCTTCCCCTATTAATGTAATTTCTCGCGTTACAATAGTATAATCACTACATGGGGGAGTTTAAATTATACAGAAAACGCGAGTAGTAAGGACGGCAGAAAGAGCCCAGCTCTCCTTAATAATTACCTATTTTTCTGTGGTGCAATTATTTTCAAAAGAATATTTCCCCTACTTACACTACTATAGCTCATCTCAAACTTATTACTCTAACATTGCTGCATTTTGTCTACTCTACGGTTAAGTAACTCATAGCCATGACCACCACTTTCTCAAAGACTGATTAAATAGTTATTTTGGTCAATTTACAGTTTCACCCAACCAACGATTTTCTGATGCGCCTTATGTTTTTCTGGTGTGTTTTTATGTGTTTTGAATTAATCTTCTAACCGTTTCTGTCGCATTTTTTTTTTTTTTTTTTTTTTTGCAAAAATGACCAAAAAAAAAAAAAATGAACCTAAACCTAACCTAACTTTTACCTTAACCTAACCTAACCTATACCTAACCTAACCTTTACCTAACTAAAAAAAAAAAAAAAAAAAAAAACTATCTACCAAAAAGAAAAAAAAAAAAAAAAAATTGCGACAGAAACGGTTACCAGATTCATTCAAAACACATAAAAACACACCAGAAAAACATAAGGCGCATCAGAAAATCGTTGGTTGGGTGAAACTAAATTATCCGCTTTTTCTGCCCCAATAAGTAAAGAATAGGGATGGGCGTATGGACGCCCATAATGCCAAGATAATGCTTCTTCAAACTAGGTCTTGTAGGTCTATGTAGCCACATATTCAGCTTCTGCAGCGCCTATATAGTACCTAATTGTAACTTTAGCGTTCGTATTTGTTATATAAAGACTTATTTCGCATTCGATAAGTTCTGAAGAGGCGATGGGAGTTCCTAAGCGGCGGCCATTTCGAATATTTCCTACTATTAACTTTGGTATTAAGGATTTAGAAGTCCTCGCCAGCACTATTAAGTTGATACCAAACTTAACAGTAAAGATTAAGTTAAGAGTGAGTGAGGATAACAGTAAGTGTGAAGTTAAGCGTAAAGTCGGGAGTTAATACCAAAGTTTAGTATTAATTGTAAGTGAGGATACGGGCCCAGGTAGGTGCCGGCAAGGACTCTGGGATGTGTGCAGAGCGAAATGTTGAGGAATATTTATATTTGTTAATAAGTATAGAATATATCTATTTATTGATAAGTACTATTATGTTTTTATCTGCTTGTCGTTGCATTCCTCTTTTTATTTATCTTTATGTAGAGTATATTGGCATTTGTTTGTAGATATGTCTATGTATTTATCTATCTCTATGTCCCTGTCTTTCGTCTATTTTTTCCCTGTTACTATTTTCACAGCATGAGTATCCTACATTTGCAGCTTTTGTTTCCCTTGCCTGGATATTGGACTTTTGTCTATCGTTTCATGTCCTGGTTATATTTTCAAAAATGTTCCCTTATCGCAATGTGAAGCTGCAAATGGAAAGAAGAATGTGTAGAAGAGCATTCGTGCAGTGTTTTCATTCTCACCACCAAGCTCAGTACTATTGTAAAAACACATCAGCATGTTACAATACAGGTGTGTTTTCACATGTGCTCACACACACGAGTCTTGTGGCTCGCTGAGTATCTTTTTGGTGCTCCTGCCATTGAGTGGTGGTGACCGGGCCAGTGTGGCAGTGTCCTTCATTTATTGCTGAAAAGATACAAACTTAGTTTTTTTACATTGATGATGATAAACTTGAACAATATTGGCATTGATGATGATAAACTTAGAACAAAGTTAAAAATACAACAATAATTTTCAAGCTATTACACAAGATTCTTGTGACATGACTAGACATGTTGCTACCCCAACAGATCACCATCTTGACGCCCTACAAGGCTCCCAAGGTGCACCAGAATGTCCGGGAAGTTGTGCTGCCTGACATGGACCTCGCGACCTTCTCCCCCAACATGTTTACTAACAGGATGATGGGACCCATATCCATGGCCGGGAAGGCCCCCATGATGTGCTGTGATGCCCTGGGCAGACAAGAAACTCAGAATATGCTCAAGGAGAAGTATGACTTGATCATGCTGTCAATGTTCTTCTCTGAATGCTTCTTATCAGTTGTCCATCAAATGAAAGTAAGTTGTACCAAAGCATGTACTGAATCGGTTAGTTAGGAAGAGTATAAGTTTATTCATCCAGGAATGGATCACTATTACGGCCTCACCATGAAGTATTTTTAGTTATTCTGTGTTTCCATTATACAAATTCAGTGATCGAAATGCTACTGAAGTGAATCAGTGTTTCTCATATATTTATAATGAGCTTTTGCCTAATGGTAAAAAAAAGACTTATTGCATCCCAGAAATGTAGCCATACAACATATATGATTAGATAAGTAATAATCAGTCCAGTAGTTTTCTATTATCTTGGGTAGTCCTCATTGGGTAAGAATTTCCCCATCTTAGCACTTTAAATGAACACTTAATATACATAATCAGGCTCATCTTGATTGTCTCTCCCTCCTTGTACTGTGTGTGTACAGTGCAATCTTGTAGCTTGTGATCTGTGGGCTCTGTCTGAGTGCATTGTGCAAGTTGTAAAAATCGCTAGTTGTGAGCAATATTATTTTATTACGAAGGCACCTTGCAGTCTGGCATTCGAGTCCAAGTCACATATTTTACTTTTTCCAACTCAAAAATCTTGCAAACACTTACCATGACTTACCAAGGACACATTCAACACATCAAGGTATTGATACAAGTCACATTACTTTAGAATTTAAAGCCTCAATGTCCACTCCTTAATATCAGAACTTTTCCACCTGTTCCCGCCTCCCGCCCTTCAACACTGTATCGGCGCCGCCTTCCTTCCCTGGTGCATCGCATCACTTTATTCTTGCCTACACTCACATTCACCTTTCTTCTGTCACACACTTATTGATTATGTAACTAGACTTTGTAGCCTCGCCCTGCTAAACATAATACTTAATGAAATTTTACTCTACATGCATTCTCCCATGAAACAAGAAATAAATAGAAGAGTTACATAAGAAGTACGAATTATGGTCATTTGTAGCATCTTTGTAGCAAATTAGGAAAGTTGCCTGTCAAATAATGCACAAGACTGGGTCACAGTAGCCTCAAGGTGGAGAGCAGTTTGATATTTGTTATAATCAAGCCATTTAGTGGAAAAAGGGCGACCGTTTAGACTAAATCAGAGTTTTGAAAAACTAGCTTTTGTAACTTTTTTCTTTTACCAGCCATCAACACAATCAATCAATCAATCATTGGGGGCATACGCCGGGGGGCGCGTCGCCTCGCCCACCCTACGACGCCACTCCCGGGAGTCACCACGCGCGAGTTCCCATGCAGACTCCTTTCCCATACCAAGCAGCTCTCGACATCAACTTGCCCCAGCCACGAGCCTTGTGGGCGCCCCCTTGGCCTCCTCCACGCCGGATTGTCTCTTACAGATACAACCCGATGGGAAGGATCGGTTTCAGGGTAGCGTGCCACATGCCCATATAGCCGAAGTTGGCGCTGACGGACTATGCAGGTAATAGGCCTCGATTCAGTCTCACGGTGCAATCGCTGATTTGACACGTAATCATCCCAGCGATACCCCATGATTCTGCGAAGACACTTATTACCAAAGGCATTGATTCGTCTCTTCAAGTCACTATTTAGTGTCCATTTCTCACAACCATAGAGTAAGACAGGGATCACAAGCGACTTGAAGATCCGGATCTTTGTCCTTCTGCACAGGTACCGACAATGCCAAATACTCCCGCTGAGCGAGTCCATAACACCGTGGGCTAGCCAAAACTGCCGTAAGATTTCTTGACGTGCCCGCCTCTTTATGGACTGCGCTCCAAAGGTATGAAAATTTTTCCAAATCTCAATGTCCTCGCCACACGCATGAACGACGTACTTTTCTCTATAACTCCAAACCCCCTGGCCTTGGTCTTGAGCCGGAGCCTCAAGTCCAAAGGCTTTTGCCTCCTCGTGCAGCCCCCTCGGAGTCTCACCGGGCCCTCCACGCTCAGCAAAGATTACTGCATCATCGGCAAAAACAAATCAGTGATTTTGGGGTTGCCGAGGGATGCTCCAAAAATCACTTTTGATTAAAAACCTTGCCCAAATACCCTCCATACAACGTTAAAAGGGGGATGGGGAAAGACCACCCTTCCTCCTGTTCCGGGGAAAAAGCGGAAAGGTGGTGAAAAACCGAAACTATTATGGAAAAATTCTAAAAACCATTTTTTTACCTGAGAGAGGCACACTGTCCCAAAAAACAAACTTCACAATTGGCCCACCTAGGGTACCCTCATGAATTTTAAACTCGTAAAAAGTGTCATTTAAGGTTTTTAAAAATTTTTGGCACCTCGTCCGGTTCCCCCCCCGAGGGGGGACCCCGGGATCAGGAGGGGGGGGCACCATTATTTTTAAACTCATATTCATAAAAACTTATTTTTTTTTTGCCTGAATCACATTATGCAAAGCCTAGACCCCACCTTTATTTTAGGGTGAAATAAAAGATAACTCATATAAAAAGCTTTTATTAAAAGATAGGTCTGGTATTTTTATCCCCACTATTCAAAAGTGCTCAAAAGGATCAGGGGGAAACCCCTTCACCAGGTCGCCTGCTCTTGGATGCCCCTTAGGTCCCAGGACACCCTTTGCACTTTTTTTGGATAAACAGAAGCTTCATCTGGATGGAAGGGAAGGGAACGGTCTCGGGTGTTAGCGGACTTCACCCGGGGAAAAAAGGGTTTTAAATTTTTCCATCCCCCCAGAGGGCCCAACACTGAAAACAAGCACAAAATGGGGCCCCCCCCCTTCCCCTCCTCCGCTTCAGCTGAACCAAACAAAGTCCCCCCCTGTGAGTTTTGCGAAAAAGGGTATGATGCTGCAGTCCAGGTGCCCTCGTCGTCCACCTCATCCGAGTACTCGGAGGATCGCCCACTGAAGTGGGACATCATCACCTCCTCCCGCAGTGGTGTCTTCCCCCGGGAAAAGAAAAGACTTTTTTCCGCTGTGGACCCTTTTTCCCTTTCCCAATGTTTTCTTTTCGGGCCGCTCCCTTCTTTTGTCTTCCAGCTTCTCCCTCTTCTCGCCTTAAACCTCGGGTCAGATTTTGCCTTCTCTTTTCCGGTTAAAAAGCAGGCCCGCACCCCCTTTTCCCGCCCTTTCCAAAAGGGCGAGGATTAGCCTTGGGGAAAGGGCCTGACACACTCTGGGGTAATTGTCTGTTGAGGGGGGGGTTTCCTGGGGTGGCAGGTGGTCGTGCTCGGGCCCGGGGTGGCAGGGGCATGTGCGGGGGCCCCCGGGGGTGGCAGGTCTGTCTTTGCTGGGGCTGGGGTGGCGGGCTTTGTCGTGCTGGGGCCCGGGGGTGGCAGGGGCTCGTGCTGGGGCCCCGGGGTGGGGGGTTTGCGTGTGGGGCCCCGGGGTTCAGGCCCTCTGTCGTGGGTGTCGGGGGGCGGGCCTTTCGTCGGGGCCCGGGTGGAGGCCTTCTGTGGGGCCCGGGGGTTTTAAAGCCGGGGTATGGCCCTTTGGGTCCCCCGAACTTCCCCTGGGAATTTGGGACCCCCTCTTCTGGGGGTGCCTCGCCGGTTCTGCGCCTCAAACAACTCATTGGGAAGATTTGGGATTATTCCATAACAGGGGGAAACTGGAAGTTGGGGGGGTAGTGGCTTTTCCATCCCTCAAAGAAAACCTAAACTTGTGGACTGTTTTTGGGGTTTTGGGGCATACCCTTCTTCTTGGGCACGAGAAATGTTTTTTTTTAAAAGGACCCAAAGACCCAAAACCCAATGGCAAAATTTGTCTTTTTATTGCGGGGGGTCAATCCTTCCTCTTAGAAAACCAAAAGCTAAGCATTACATTCATTTTCCCATGTCGGAAATTTTTTCTCTGAAGCGGACCTTCCATAGATCGGGTTTTTACAACTTTCACCACACCCACCCACTTAATTCCCTTTGGAAAAAAATCTGCCCCTCATAAAGGGGGATTCCCGGCATCTGGGTTTAAAAAGGGGGAGGATACGGCCCCAGCATTTTAAAGCCCCCCGGGTAATGCTTCACCCTTACGAGTTCTGGGGGCTCTGGGGTGGGCCCTTCCACCCAAAAAAACCTTTCGGGTTCATAACATGAAATGAACTTATCCAAATTTTTGTATTCCCCCGGCTAAGTTTCTTCTAAAACTTGTGAAGTTAAGAAGGTTTTTCCACTTGCTTTTTTTGGGGCCTCGGCCCCGACAGCCTTCCGGGCCTTAAAAAAAGGTTGGATGACTTCATGAAGATATACCATCCCTTGTTCCCCTTTTCCTCTTTTAAGCAAAGGAGGGTTTTTCCCACAACATGGGAAAGGGTACACCACCTGACAATTTTTTAGGGAAAGGGGCCTAAACCCCCATTTTTGGGGGCTCTTTTGGGGGGTTTTTAAAAGGGGGGGGGGGGGGGGGGGGTAAAATCGAAATGTATTTTTTTGTTGAGGCGGGGGAAAACCCTAATTGCTACGGGAAGCAAACGCCATATAGGTTAACTCCATCCGACAGTTTCTTCGATAGATAGAAGGCTTTTCCCCTGTAAAAAAGAAATGAATTTAGGACTTAAAAGGCCCTTTCCTGGAACAAAAGTTGACAAAAAAAAATAATAAATAAGCGCTTGAAGGCATCCTTTAACAAAAAAATTAATAGGACTTAGAAGGCCTTTGCGGCAATAAAAAGTCAAAAAAATGAATAAATTTAAAAATCTATAATTAAGCCCCCTTAAGCTATCCCTGAGGTCTTTTTGCATGACCTCACCCAGGGAGCCAAAGAAAAGCGGGGGATGGGGGCATAAAAAAAGCTTGGGGGAGATATGGAACTAAATAGAGAAAATTTACAGAAAAGGTTTTTTTCTTGTTTTGAAATTGCACCCTTCTTTCAGGGCAGAAAAGTGGCCACGCGGGCTTAAAGGGGCAGCCCCCCAGGTCACGGGCGGGCCCTCTGTTGGTCGCCTTCTGACATTTTGCGAGGCATGAAGGGGGGGGGGGGGTTGGGTTAGGTTTAGTCTGAAAGAGTTAAGACATTAGAATCATGCAGTAGGTTAGGTTAAGTTTAGGTTAGCTTGGCAGGATTTTTTTTTACGGGAGGGGCCCGGACCTTGCTGGCCACCATATTTTTTTTGGGGCCCTATACTGGAAATATATGTGGGGACAGGGGGGACTCAGGGCCCCCAAAAAAGGCAGGGGTTTAAATGTTTTTTTTTTAACCAAAAAAATTTAATTGAAACTTTCAAAACATAAATCCTTATAAAATAGTTAGTTCATGGGGCTTATGCATAAAACCTGATAAGATCAAAATTTATACCAAATCCCTAACTTTACACCAAAAAAAAACACTGTTATTTTTTTTAAAAAGCACAGTTTACCACCACCATTTAATATCATGCTAATATGCATAGTCAGTCACTTTTTCTTATGTTTTTCTAAGTATTTAAAAATATATAGATTTTTCCAAAAATTTAGGGGATGCGGGGATCACCGAAAGTCATGCCCCCAAATACAGTGTTAAATGGTTTTTTTAACCCCAAAAATTAATTCTAGAACTTCTAATAAAATAAATATTATTAATAGTTTGTTCATGTGTTATGCAAATAAAACGATATAGCATCAAATTTTTACCATCACCCCAACTTTAGCCCCAAAAAAAAACCCGTTCCCTTTATTTAAATGACTAGTTCACCCCACCATTTTTTATCATGCGAATATACTAGTCATCACTGGTTTTGTTTTTGGGGGGTATTTTAAAAAAAAGCTTTTTCAAAATTTACGTAGTTTTATCCCCCGCACTTCACCCTCTTTTTTCCCCCCCCCGGCCACCCCTTTTTTTGTAAATAATGCCACCGCGGCCGTTCGAAAGCATGCACTACTTTTTCACTCATAAAATTTCCCCCCCCAATAAAAGGTTATACCTGTACAAAACCTCAAAAAAATCACGCCATCACGCCCACGAGACACTATATAAGAACGGCGAAAAATAAAAAGGAACATACGGAAAAAATAAAAAACTTACCTGGTAAAAACGGAGGGACGTGACGCTACCCCTGTTTCTCGCTGTAGTTCACTGAGGGTGGGTGCATCCGTGGTGGCATGGGGCGCGAAATTTGAATTAATTTTTGCGTTTAGCCCTTTGTACGGTGATCCCCCCCCCCTTCGGGGGGACCCCCCCCCCCCCTACACCCCCCCCACACTTCACAGCACTCTCAGGCTCATCAACACAAAAAACTCTTAATTCCTACGCCTTTTTTTCGGCATACAGCTTGAGGGAACACACTTTACTGGGGAGAGGTAGTCTTGAGGGTGCAGAAACTGCCGGGATCCATTAAGACAGATTTTTACCATAGATGGCTAGGTTGCCCCTTCCCTAAACATCGCAATCATTTGTGGGCGAGGCGATTAACGAATCATGCATGGCTCTCTCTCTCTCTCCCCCCTCTCTCTCTCTCTCTCTCTCCTCTCTCTCTCTCCTCTCTCTCTTCTCTCTCCCTTTTCTCTCTCTCTCTCTCTCTCTTCTCTCTCTCTCCCCTTTTCTCTTTCTCCCCTCTCTCTTTTCCCCCTCTCCTTCCTCCTCTCTCCCTTTTCTCTCTCTCTCTCTCTCTCTCTCTCTCTTCCTCTCTCTCTTTTCTCTCTCTCTCTCTCTTCTCCTCTCCTCTCTCTCTCTCTCTCTCTCCTCTCTTCTCTCTCTCTCTCTCCCCTCTCTTCTCTCTCTTTTCTCTCCTCTCTCTCTCTCTCTCTTCTCTCCTTCTCTCTTCTTCCCCCTCCTCTCCCTCCCCTCCCTCCTCCTCTCCTCGCTCCTCCTCTCCTCTCTCTCTCTCCTCTCTCTCTCTCTCTCTTCTCTTTTCTCTCTCTTTTCTTTCTCTCTTTTCCTCCTCTCCTCTCTCTCTCCCTCCTCCTCCTCCTCCCTTCTCTCTTCTCTCTCTCTCTCTCTCCTCTTCTCTCTCTTCCCCTCTCTCTCCTCTCTCTCCTCCTCTTCTCTCTCTCTCTCTCCTTTTTTTTTCTTTTCCTCTTTTCTTGTTGATTTTTTCCTTTCTTTTTTCTTTCCCTAAAAACCTTTTCTTTTTACTTTTTTTTTTTAAAATTTAAACAAGTAAAAAAAATATTGAGGTTCCAACCCCCCTTTTTTTGTATAAAACATTTTAGAAGTGGGCAAAATTTCCTTTTTTTTCCTCCCCCAGTTCCCGTTAGGTTGGGTGCCCCCATTTTCCCTTTTTTAAAAGGTATTTTTTCATTTTGAATTTTCCCCCAGTCCAACTTTTTCCCATATTTTTTTCCTCCCAAAGGGGTTCCCTCTTGTTATGTTTTTGCCTTTTTCCCCCCCTTTCCCGGGGAAAAAATGTTTACATCCCTTTTGGTTCTTTCCGCTCCCCCAAACCCCCCCCCCCCCCGGGGGGGGGGGGGGGGAAAAAAAACCCCCCCCCCCTTTTTTAAAAAAAAAAACCCAAGGAAAATTTTGGGGGTTTTTTTTTTTGGGGGAAAAGCAGTAAAATAAACCCCCCCCGGGGCCCGGGGAAAAAGTAAAAAGGGGGTTTTTTTATTGGATGGGAAAGGGGGGGGTTTTTGGGGGGGGGGGGCGGGAAACCCCACCCCCTTTTTTTCCCGTCGAAAACCCCCTTGAAAAAAAAAAAAAAAAAAAAAAGGGGGGGGAAGTTTTTTTTTTTTGCATGCTTTTATAACTCATTGTATGAAAGAATTTTGCAGTACTGTTGACAGTTTCTCTTTTTTTTTCCTCAAACTTTACAGTAAAAAGTCAGTAGTTGAGGTGTCACACCCATCCTGCTTTTTTAGGTACTAACTTCTATTTGATGTAGGAGCCAGATGACAACGTTTCCATATTTTTCCTCCCCCAGGTTCCCTTTGTTCAGGTATGTCCGGCTGCACTCATTGGTCCCTTTGCCCAAATGGGAGGAAGTGTGATGTTTACATCATTTGCTCAGAATTCCCTCCTCCCCTTCACGCCTCCCTATACTTTCCTTCAACGCATGATTATTGTTCTCTCTGATGTTGCATCATATATGTTGAACACTTACTACATTGTTAATAGGTAAGTTATTATTGTCATCTTTGGTGCTGCTCGCCCATCTGGGGAACCCTGCAAAGGATGTCTGAAGCAGAATAAGGCCCGTACCGAGAGTCATGATGAAGGTTGAGCGACGACCTTCGTCGACTGAGGAAGGTTACCATAAAAGGGATATTTTTTGGAACGAAGAGCAGCAACGACGGTCGAAGGTCGTCGCTGCTCTTCGTTCCGAAAAATATCCCTTTTATGGTAATCTTCCTCAGTCGACGAAGGTCGTCGCTCAACCTTCATCATGACTCTCGGTACGGGCCTAAGGCCCGTACCGAGAGTTGAAGGCGGTAGAGCGACGAACAGCGAGGTAGCGACGAACGGAAAACCTTCGTATCTTTACCGAGAGTCGACACTGGAGGTTGGTTGAGATTTCACGCCTGCGGCAATGTATTGGTAACAATGTTGCTTCAAACTGCGGAGCCAGCAGTACGACTAAAATAGTGTATAATGCGAATTTGCCCTTATACTCATCACAAACATCAACAGAAACGTTGCGATCGGCTATGAAGTTGATGATATATATATTTAATGAAGTTAATTAACAGTAGAGGCGTGTATACGTAAGTTTCTCTTACCGCTCATGTGAACATATGCGGTACGAGAAATGTGCTGGCGGGTTCTGGCAGCGACCTTGATGGCGGCGGCGGCTAAAGCAATAGCCGCCCCGTTACCCTGAACCTCCTTCATTATTGTCACTAGAATCACTTATTGCCGCATATGTAATACCTAATAATCTTATACTTAGGCTATACTTAAATACATATTGGCAAGAAATTTTTTAACATATCTCTTAATCCCTCCAGATTAGGAATGTAATAAAAATTCATCGAAGGTTGAGTGAAGACACGGGGATACCCGTGTCTCCAACCTTGAACGCCAACCGCGTCCCTGCTCTTCGTTCCAAAATTACAGTGTTTTTTATCCGTCTTATGGTAAGCGAAGGTCTGCCGTTCGTCGTTCTACCGCCTACCGTCATGACTCGGGTACGGGCCTAAGAGTCAGGACCCTTTGAACATCCCTCACTCCCTTGGCATCTTCCATATCCTTTCTCAATCTCTTATTAATCCTCTGTTATATGATCAAGTTCAGATCATTGTGCTGATTCACCCAAAATAAAGTTAAGAAATAGTTGGGACTTTAAGGGGGCAAGGGGAAGGGCAAGTTAGGTGATAGCTAGTGAAACGATGGGTAGGGAAGTGATTGGTCAGAGAGGAATACAAGAATGAGGTATGGGAGTGACATAGAAGCTGGGATGATAATTATAATTGGAGAAGTAGTAAACATTACTGATGTGTTTTGTGTGTATAAAGGTATAGTGATCAAAGTGCTAGCAGAAGTAGTTTGGTACAAAGTATGTGGGGGTAGGAGGAAGATAAATGCATGGTGGACAGATGATATGAAGTAGGCAGTGGAAGGGAAAACGTGAGTATAAAAAAATGTTACAAGGGAATATGCCGGAAGAAATGAGAATGAAGAGGATTTGAAGAATGCATCCCAACATAACTCCTTTATTTTCACATTTTATATATGAATCTTGACTTTGGATCTCTTGATGGACGAAGTGTCATCGCATTTGTTAGGATTGTAAGGCCTTAGCTGTGTATGTGTAGCGTGGCAGCAACCCATAGCCATTAGATATCATAAGTTGAACATTGCTTGGCTGTGAGAATTATTGCATCATGTACATATGAGTTTCTTATATTTGTTTTACAAATTTACATTTTAGAATAGAGAGCGAGTGTCGTCGACGAGGATTGTGTCCTGATGATATGCCAAGTTTATCAGAGCTGCGTCTTAATTCCAGTCTTACATTGGTAAACAGGCAAGTTCCCCCCCCACCCCCACCTTTATAAGTTTAGTTTACGTTAATCAATTTCTATAACTATATACCACTCTTCAATCCTGCAGTTCTGATCAAAGTTAATCATTATGAAATGTGTGTTATCATGCTCATATGATGTGGCATGCTAGATACTTCTCAAAAGAGATGAATTACTTAAAACAATAGGTTATTTCAGTAATTGTTTTAGAATAATACAGTACTACTTGTTATAATGTATAGAGTGTTTAGTTACATAATTTATGTGTGTAACAGAAGGAAGTTGAGAGTGAATGTGGCAAAGAACAAAGTGATGAGATGCGTTAGGGAAGGAGGCACAGGTGTGTGGGGGTGTTGAATGGCGGGACACTAGAACAGATGGAAAAAGTTTTGCAATGTTGACAGCCACACTCTTGCCTGTTGTGCCCTGATCCACTTCCATGTCTCTGATCTGTGTGTCATAGTTGGCAAAGGATTACTTACTATGCCTTAAACCTCCTAACCTCCATGGACACAGTCTTCCCTTTCATCCTTCTGGCAAGTGATCCTAAAGGTGCGGTCACACGGACAATTTTTCTGGCAATATTACAGCCGGCAACGCAAACGCGGCCCAAACTCTGATATAATTGCGAGTTCTAATGAACACCATCGTGTTGGTCTTGACCACAATATTCTTGCCAGAATATTGTCACCAAATTCCCACCACAAACGCATATTATTTGACATTTATTTTTAATGCACGCTCTAATTCAATATACAGAAGCTGAAATACAAAGTGGCAAGAACCGATTACAAGACGAATTGTGAAGCCCTGTACACTCTTGTACGTGTTTTTAAGCGATTTGAAGGATACAAAACGCCCAAGAAAAATTTTAATGAGTTATGGCTGGTATTCATTTTCTTTGTTGACGGTCTATTAATAACTAAAATTTCCAGGGGATACCAACTTATTATTGATCACTTTGATGTTGAATGTTGAATGTTATATGTCTGACGCACTTCCATACACAAGAATCCATTTCAATCATTCACCACCCTATTTGTGAACCAGTTTCTCCCTATTTCTCCCTATTTTTCCAAAGACGCTTCTTCAGATACATCTTGAGAAGCCAAAATTGCCGTTCAAATTATTGCTACCTCTGAAAGTCCGTGTGACCAAAACACGGCAAGGTGTTGCCTTTGCTGAATAATTGCAGCCTGAATATTGACGGAAAAGTTGCTCATGTGACCGCGGCTTTAACACTTAACCTTCACTCCTCACTTTTTGTTCTTCCATATCTCCTTTTAGAGACAGTGTTATTCCTCATTCAAGTGATTCTTATAAAAAAGCATACAAAGAAAAGTATACATTGATAGTTACACATGCTGTGAATTATATTTCTTAAAATTTTATTGAGTGATTTTATGTATATTTAGAATATGTATTTAGGAGTTGTATTTTGTGAATAAGCTACGTTGGGTTTTGTGCCACACCGCACGTTTGGGAGAAGGTCGTATTTATGAAAAACAACATTAAATTGTTTCAACTCTTCTTCATTAATCTTTCTGGTAAGTTACAATATTTTCTTCAGATTAGTAGCTGTGAAATATATGATATATCTACCCATCTTTTGACAGTGTGAAGACGTTGGAGGCTCCCGCTCAGCCCTCCGTACCCACCACCAGTTACTGCGGGGGAATTCACTGCCGCCCGTCAGAGCCACTTCCCAAGGTAAGTTTTGCCACTCGTCATCAAATGTCCTTCAAAGTAGGTCATGACGGCATAACTTGTGAAGATTTCAGTCAGTCAATCAGCCACAGGAACTGTCGCTGTGTTCTCCGTTGTGCCTTTAGTCGTGTAGGAGGGAGGCGTTCCTTTCCACGCTGATATAATAACTTTGCACACGTCATGTTAACCTGAATGTACTGTATGGACTAAATGTCCTCATTTGTTTCATAGCTCCAAGTCTTTGTAGAATGAATCAATCAATCAATACAATGGTATAATGGAATGTATTAACCTGGTAATGAGTTTTTACCGGCATGATTTATATAACTGACTGATATGTGTTCCTTCAGGATCTGGAGGAGTGGGTGGCGGGTGCCGGGCAAGACGGCTTCATTTACTTCAGCTTGGGCTCAGCCGTGACTCCCTCGGACATACCGGAAGAGTGAGTCTTACCCTTAAGGTCCAGGATGTCATTTATAACTAACTTTAATTAATAGGTAAATGCAGTTGTTTAGTTGTTCATGTATCAAGATGGTGTAGCAGCCTGAAGCTTTTTATCTTCA
>JACEEZ010021552.1:0-26208 GCA_016584305.1 Chionoecetes opilio | reverse complement strand
ACAAAATTACAACTACAAAAATCATTTTCAAGTTTTACAAAAAAAATTTTGTGACATGACTAACATGTTGCTCCCAAAAAAGATCACCATCTTGACGCCCTACAAGGCTCCAAGGTGCCCAAAGTGGGGAAAGTTTGCTGCCTGACGGGGGCCCTCGCGACTTTTCCCCCCCCAAACAGTTCCCAAACAGGATGATGGGACCCATAACCAGGCCCGGGGGGCCCCCCATGATGTGCTGTGATCCCTTGGCCAAAGGGAAAAAACTCAAAATTTTGGCTAAAGGAGAATATGACTTGATCATGCTGTCAATGTTCTTCCTGAATGCTTTTACAGTTGTTCATAAATGAAAGAAGTTGTACCAAAGCATGTACTAATCGGTTATTGGAAGATATAAGTTTTTTTATCCGGGAAGGTCCTATTAGGGCCTCACCTGAAGTTTTTTTATTTATTCTGTTTTTCCATTATAAAAATTAATGATCGAAGGCTACTAAAATGAATCAGTTTTTCTCATATTTTTATAATGATTTTCCCAAATGGTAAAAAAAAACTTTTTGCTCCCAGAAATGTAGCCATACAACATATATATTAGATAAAAAATATCATTTCAGTAGTTTTCTATTTTTGGGTATCCCTTTGGGTAAAATTTCCCCATCTTAGCACTTTAAAGAACCCTTAAATAACATAATCAGGCTCATCTTGATTGTCTCTCCCTCCTTGTATGTGTGTGTACAGTGCAATCTTTAGCTTGTGATCGGGGGGCTCTGTTGAGTGCATTTGCAAGGTGTAAAAATCGCTAGTTGTGAGCAATATTATTTTATTACGAACCCCCTTGCATTGGGGCACTCGAGCCCAAAGTCACTATTTTATTTTTCCCCAACTCAAAAATCTGCCAAACACTTACTTACCATGATTTACCAAGGACATTTTCAACACTAAAGGTATTGATACAAGTCAACAGACTTTAGAATTTAAAGCTCAAGTCCACTCCTTTAAAATCAGAACTTTTCCACCTGTTTCCCCCCCTCCCGCCCTTTAACACTGACGGGGCCCCCCTTCCTTCCCTGGGTGCATCGCATCATTTATTCTTGCCCACACTCAATTCCCTTTTTCTGTCAACACTTATTATTATGTAAAAAGACTTTGTAGCCCCGCCCTGCAAACATAATACTAATAAATTTACTCTAAGCATTCCCCATGAAAAAAAGAAAAAAATAGAAGAGTTAAATTTATGAAAACCTGGTTTTTATGCCTCATTAAAAATGAAAAGAAAATAAGAATTTTTTGGGCATTTTTAAAATTAGGAAAATTGCCTGTCAAGTAATGCACAAGGGGAGGGGTCACAGTACCTCAAGGGGAGAGCATTTTTGATTTTTGTTTAATCATTTAGCCATTACATTCATTAAACCATGTAGTGGAAAAAGGGCGCCCTTTTTTTTAGACTAAATCAGATTTAAATACGGGCTTTTGTAATTTTTTTTCACTTTCCACCATATCATAAATACTCATTAATTCCTATGTTTTTATCTGATATTGAGTTTGGGGGGGAAAAGTCATCGTCACTGGGGGTATGTTTAGGGGTGCAGCAAGCTGCCGGGATCCTTAGAAAAATTTTCACCATAGATGGCTAGGTTCCCCTTTTTCCCACTAAAATCGAAAATCATTGTGACGAGCTGAGAAAAGCGAATCATGCTGGCTCTCTCTCTCTCTCTCTCTCTCTCTCTCACAAGTTTTTTTGTACGTTTTTGAAAGAGCTCTGGTTTGATATAAGATAGACGTTTTAATCTTTCTTGTGTATGAAAAGAGCATGTTTTGCACGTAAATACTGTGACAGTTTCTCTTTTTTTTTTTTCCTCAAACCCCTTTTATAACAAAAAAAAGTCATTATTGAGGTTTCACACCCATCCTGTTTTTTTAGGACTAACTTCTTTTGAGTAGGACCCAGTGCCGTTTCCATTTTTTTTCCCCCCCACAGGTTCCCTTTGTTCGGTGTGTCCGGCTGCATCTTTGGGTTTTTTGCCCAAAGGGGAGGAAAGTGTGACTTTACACATTTTTCAAAAATTCCCCCCCCCCTTTTCACCCCTCCCATACTTTTTCAACGCATGATTATTTTTTCTCTCTGATGTTGCACACATATGAGTTCATTTACTACATTGTTAATAGGAAATTTATTTTGTCATTTTTGGTGTGCTCCCCATCGGGGGAAACCCGCAAAGGATGTCCCGAAGAGAATAAGGCCCGTACCCAGAGTCATGATGAAGGTTTAGCGACGACCTTCGTCGTGGGAAGGGTTTCCATAAAAGGGATATTTTTTTGGAACGAAGAGCAGCAACGACGGGCGAAAGGGCGCGCTGCCTTCTTCCCAAAAAATATCCCTTTTTTTGGTAAACTTCCTCAGTGACGAAGGTCGTCGCTCAACCTTATCATGACTCTCGGTAGGGCAAGAGTCGGACCCTTTTTAACATCCCTCATCCCCTTGGCATCTTCCTACCTTTCTAATCTCTTATTAAACCCCTTTTTATATGATCAAACAGATCATTGTGCGATTTACCCAAAATAAAGTTTTAAAAAAATAGTTGGGGACTTTAAGGGGGCAAGGGGGAAAGGGGAAGTTAGGTGATAGCTAGTGAAACGATGGGGAGAAAGTGATTGGTCAGGAAAGGGGAAAACAAGAAAGAGGTATGAGGTGACTAGAAAGGGGATGATAATTATAATTGGGGAATAGAAACATTCTATGTTTTTGTTGTTAAAGGTATAGGATCAAAATGCTAGAGAATGTTTGGTATACAGTATTGGGGGGGGAGGGAAAATAAATGCTTTGGAAAATGATATGAAGTAGGCAGTGGAAGGGAAAACGTGAGTATAAAAATGTTCAAAGGGGAAAATGCCGGAAGAAAGAGAATGAGAGGATTTGAAAATGCATCCCAAAAATAACCCCTTTTTTTCACATTTATATAGAATCTTGACTTTGGGTCTCTTTTGGACGAAGTGTCATCGCATTTTTTTAGGGTTGTAAGGCCTTAGCTGTTATTGTAGCGTTTGGGGAGCAACCCATCGCCATTTGATATTAAGTTGAACATTGTTGGCTGGAGAAATTATTTCATCAGTCTTGAGTTTCTTTATTTGTTTTACAAATTTTTATTTTGAATAGAGGCGGTGCGTCGACGAGGATTTTGTCCTGATGAATGCCAAGTTTATAGGCTGGTCTTAATTCCCGTCTTACATTTTTTAAAAGGGGAAGTTCCCCCCCCCCCCACCTTTTTAAGTTTAGTTTACGTAATCAATTTCTATAAACTATATACCACTCTTCAATCCTGCAGTTCTGATCAAAGTTATCATTATGAAATGTGTGTTATCATGCTCATATGATGTGGCATGCTAGATACTTCTCAAAAGAGATGAATTACTTAAAACAATAGGTTATTTCAGTAATTGTTTTAGAATAATACAGTACTACTTGTTATAATGTATAGAGTGTTTAGTTACATAATTTATGTGTGTAACAGAAGAAGTTGAGAGTGAATGTGGCAAAGAACAAAGTGATGAGATGCGTTAGGGAAGGAGGCACAGGTGTGTGGGGGTGTTGAATGGCGAGACACTAGAACAGTGGAAAAAGCTTTGCAATGTTGACAGCCACACTCTTGCCTGTTGTGCCCTGATCACACTTCCATGTCTCTGATCTGTGTCAAAGTTGGCAAAGGATTACTTACTATGCTTAAACCTCCTAACCTCCATGGACACAGTCTTCCCTTTCATCCTTCTGGCAAGTGATCCTAAGACACTTAACCTTCACAGCTCACTTTTTGTTCTTCCATATCTCCTTTTAGAGACAGTGTTATTCCTCATTCAAGTGATTCTTATCAAAAAACAGACAAAGAAAAGTATACATTGATAGTTACATATGCTGTGAATTATATATTTTTTAATTTTATTGAGTGATTTTATGTATATTTAGAATATGTATTCAGGAGTTGTATTTTGTGAATAAGCTACGTTGGGTTTTGTGCCACCGCACGTTTGGGAGGTCGTATTTATGAAAAACAACATTAAATTGTTTCAACTCTTCTTCATTAATCTTTCTGGTAAGTTACAATATTTTCTTCAGATTAGTAGTTGTGAAATATATGATATATCTAACCCATCTTTTGACAGTGTGAAGACGTTAGAGGTTCCCGCTCAGCCCTCCGTACCCACCACCATTTACTGCGGGGGAATTCACTGCCGCCCGTCAGAGCCACTTCCCAAGGTAAGTTTTGCCACTCGTCAAATGTCCTTCAAATTAGGTCATGACGGCATAACTTGTGAAGATTTCAGTCAGTCAATCAGCCACAGGAACTGTCGCTGTGTTCTCCGTTGTGCCTTTAGTCGTGTAGGAGGGAGGCGTTCCTTTCCACGCTGATATAATAACTTTGCACACGTCATGTTAACCTGAATGTACTGTATGGACTAAATGTCCTCATTTGTTTCATAGCTCCAAGTCTTTGTAGAATGAATGAATCAATCAATACAATGGTTTAATGGAATGTATTAACCTGGTAATGAGTTTTTACCGGCATGATTTATATAACTGACTGATATGTGTTCCTTCAGGATCTGGAGGAGTGGGTGGCGGGTGCCGGCAAGACGGCTTCATTTACTTCAGCTTGGGCTCAGCCGTGACTCCCTCGGACATGCCGGAAGAGTGAGTCTTACCCTTAAGGTCCAGGATGTCATTTATAACTAACTTTAATTAATAGGTAAATGCAGTTGTTTAGTTGTTCATGTATCAAGATGGTGTAGCAGCCTGAAGCTTTTATTCATATAGGAATCAGTCTGTATCCTGAGTTAATCTTTTACTGTGAATATATATTTTATCTCAGCTGAGCACGAACACTTTGCTCAGCGGCATTATGGTTGTGGCAGCTCCATCCTATAGGCCACAGGGTCAAGGGCTAATGCGACGGAGGTGACCACAGAGGCCACGCGCAGCCTAGCGTGTGCCCCCATCTTTACATTTGCCTCAAGAGCCATTAATTTATCATTAATGATAGAAACATCTCTGCTTCATTAGGTCTTTTTAGTGTGGTGGGACATATTTCATATTAAGGCATTAACCTTAAGCCAAGCGAGTAGAGAAAAATCAACCTGAATAGGCAGGATTGAATGTTAAGAAAAGATACTAGAATATTGTCCCAGAGACAACCTGTAATATACACACGACATTTTTCCAACTGGATAGCAAAACTTACGAATTGATGTTTAACATTTAAATGTATGACCCAGATTTCTGAAGAGAAAGACAGACTTAAGAGTTGTGCCACAACATTTTCATCAGATAAAATATTTCCCAGTAAGAAGTGAGTGGAACAGAATGGAATTAATTATATAAAGGGGAGGTATGATCAAACAACATAAAGGAATATTTCTTTATGGACAAAATACTGCCACAGCCATTCCTTATTGGGGAAATGAAGCATCAGTGAGAATCCTGATGAAAAATATATGTGAAAAGATTTACTTACCAGACACACAAGTACTTAAGATATAACACATATTTGCTTATTGAGCTGACATCAAGTGATAAACCTAACAAGTATTATTCAAAACAATTTAATTAATTTTACAGCCAGTGGAATTGAGATGAAACACTGTGTAAAGTATGATGTTGCTGCTTAATTTTATTGATATGGCATTTTGTATTTTTCAGGCATAGAAAAATTCTTGTGGAGTGTTTGGGTCACTGCAGCAGCGAGTGTTGTGGAAGTGGAAAAAGGACACCATGGAGGATCTGCCGCCTAACGTGCGCCTTTGGAAAGTGGCCCCCAAACAGCAGGACATTCTGGGTAAGATTGTACTCCGAACCCTGATTGTCATTTATTATGGCTCACTATTAGTGATGGACCGAATATTCGCATTCGCAATTGCGAATGTTCGCTGTTTTTTAAATATGCGCATTCGCATTCGCACTCCCACTTGCAGCTGTTTGCGAATATGCGAATATTTTGCCCAAAACAATAAATTTAAATTAAGAAAAAAGAATAACAAGTAAACATATTACACAAGCAAACATTTAAATTAATCAATAGTTAAGCCGAGCGTTAGTTAAAAGAATGGATAAGGAGGCGTAGGGGTAGGCTAGGCCATAGTCCCTCGAACACTTCGTCCATCCTCCAACAGTGGCAGCTGCTACTCTCAAGGTCACTGTTACTGAACTCACTCAACTCATTGCCTCTTTTTGCACACCAGTAAAGCATATACGCACTCTTCTGTCACCCACGAGCACAATCAATTTTCTATAAAAGAGAACAGCTTTGCAGCAGCCTACTGCGTAATGGTGTCCCCGTCACATCACTGGTTTGGATTACGTATTTCAAGATTATCTCTAATGACATTGCAAAGTGTAAACTTTGCAATAATAATTATTCATGTAAGTATTCGTTGTAAGAGTTGGTCCTCGTCCTGGAAAAATAGAAATTGAATGGAATTTACTTTAGACATTCATATTTTTATGGCTGAAGTCTTACAATCCATACAAAATATTTCAGTTACCTTTATGATTTCAAAAATAGTGTATTACTTTAAATATATGTAATATTCGCAATTGGCATTCGCATTCGCGAATATTAAAACCAAATATTTCGCATTCGCATTCGCGAATACGGAAAATAGACATTCGGTCCATCACTACTCACTATTATTTTGTCTTTACTGTATTTCCCATCTCAATATGCATCAAATGGTTCAAACAGAATGCACCTGTAATGTGCAACTTGAGTCTGAATTCCTTTGAACCTAGTCCTATACTTTTCACAAGTAAATGATATTGACAAAGGCATCACATGTAAGATATCAAAAATTTGATGATATACCCACAATAACAAATAAAATAGTCACGACTGCCGCTAAAATGTAATTGCGATCCGACCTTGATCGTTTAGTTGGTTAGGCAAACAAGTGGCAGATGAAATTTAGTTTCCAATAAGTGTTCAGGTTTTGCATGTAGGAAGTATAATGATCAAACTAACAACATGATGAATGGATGTGAACTTTCCAACATTAACAAAGTAAGAGCCTTGGGAATAATTGTAGGCAATGACCTCAAGCCTTGTAAACATTGTTCCAGAAAAGTCACTGACACTTTTCAATGCAATAGTGCGTCCTCATCTTGAATATTGTGCTCAGGTCTTGTCTCCCATTATAGAAAATATATAAACAAGCTGAAGAGAGTTCCTTGTAAAGTTACTAAAATTATTCCGTGCCTGCGAAACTAGCCATACGTAGTGATGAAGGAACTTAACTTGTTCAGTTTGTCAAAATGTAGGTAGCGAGGAGACTTAATAAGAACTGTATGAAATGTTCCATGGCTTTGATGATGATAACATAAGCGGCATTTGAATATTTATCAGACAAGCATGACTAGTAGTAATGGATATAAGATCATTGGTAAACATCAGATCATTGGTATTGGTCATATGAAGCAAAACACTTTTTCTTGAATAGTTTTGTTGATAAATATAATTGGAGCTCTCTTAATTCCAGCACAATAGCAACACGGTTGAGGCATTTAAACAGAACAGACTAGATAAATACCTTACATCAGCTGCCCAACTCTATTACCTCTGTCCTTCGTAATATTTTTTTCTAGCTTTTAGCTTTAGCGTAGAGTATGTCTCCAACTTTTTCCAGTTTTATCAATACTGCCTGTTTTTTTCTCTCACTTTTCCTGCCGGCCTCCGTCGGAGGGAGTGGGAGGTGGGGAGAAGCCTTCTACTTTGCTATTCTTTTGCCTCAAACA
This sequence comes from Chionoecetes opilio, assembly GCA_016584305.1. Lineage (NCBI taxonomy): Eukaryota > Metazoa > Arthropoda > Malacostraca > Decapoda > Majidae > Chionoecetes > Chionoecetes opilio. Next base: position 18,437 of record JACEEZ010021552.1, on the reverse strand, counting down.
CATTGAAGCTAATAGTAGAATGTAGTTATAGGTAACCCGTTTGGGTTGTTGCTGTCTATTCTTCCTGTGTATACATTTTTATTTCTCCCCGAGTCACCTGTCTCCTTTCTATTTCATTATTTTTAAGTTGTGTAGAATTCTCTGTCATTCAGGTTAAAGAACCTTTAGAGCCTAATTAAATAATGGTACCTTGAAGAAGCCCGCTACAGTCCAGGCCATATATATTTGTAGGTGACAGAGATTTATCACTGCCTTTTCAACAGCACCCATGAGTATGCAGTGGCAGTCTTAACTCGGTTCAAGGTGCTCGGTGCCCTCGGGGACCCTGTAGAACTGGGATACCTTCAAACGTGAAACTCTCCAGGCTGCCAAGGAGTGTATTGGGGAGCGCCCGAGGTCAAGGCGTGGTTTTGTCTCGACGGAGACGCTGGAGAATATCGAGGAGAGTCGCGCTGCCAGGCTTGCTGGGAACCAAGATCAGTACAGAAAAAGGGCTCTGTCACGCAGGACTAGACCTCTCCTGGGGAGAGACAAGGAGAGACATGTCAGGAGTCTCGCTGAGGATGTCGAGGGTCATTAGAAGGCTAATGACCTCCGACCCGCCTACCGAGCCCTGAAGAAGCTCCGATCCAAGTCTCCATTTAGGGCGAGTGCTATCCGAGCAGCAGATGGGCACCTCGTGTCGAACATGGATGGGCTCGTTAGGCTGAGTACTTTGGACAGTTGTTCACGGTGGATCCTCCAATTGGGCACTTTCACACCACTGGATTACGGGCAGTGGATGGCTGGATGCCGATCCTCCCATTGACGAAACTGCACCCTCTCTTGACGAAGCCAGAGAGGCTGTAGCAAAGTTGAGGGGTGAAAAGGCAGCTGGTGTTTGTAATGTCAGGGCGGAGCTCCTCAAAGCTGGGGATGAGGTCATGATCCGCGGGTTGCATGCTGTCCTGACTGCCGTGTGGCAATCATGACATGTACCCCTCCTCCTGACTGGAAAAGGGGGCTGGTCGTCGCTATCTGGAAACGGGACAGTCAGGACTGCAACAATTAACGCAGTATTACACTGCTCAGCGTGCCAGGCAAGGTGCTTGCCCATCTATTGGTGACACGGATCCGCAGCCATCTGCTGAAGCATCAGAGACCTCAGCAGTCTGGGGTCACGCCTGGCAGGTCAACAATGGATCGTATCCTAGCGCTTCGTGTCCTGGTGGAATGCCTACGTGAGTTTCGACAGGGGATGCTTGCAAGCCTATGTTGATCTCAAGAAGGCGTTTGACTCAGTGCATCATGAGTCACTGGGATCTTCTGCGGCTTCGCGGGATTCCTGTAAGGACTTTATTGGTTTGATGACTGGTCTGTACTCTGGGATTGAGAGTGCTGTGAAGTGTGGGGGAGGTGTATCCAGCTTTTTTCCTGTGAATACAGGAGTGAGGCAAGGGTGCATCCTTGCCCCATCACTTTTCAACACTTGTATAAACTGGGTATTGGGCAAAGTTATGGACCAAAGTGATTGTGGAGCATCCCTCGGCAATACCAAAATCACTGATCTTTTTTTGGCCGATGATGCAGTAATTTTTCCTGAGTCGCTGGAGGTCCTGGTGATGGCTCTCGAGGCGCTGCACGAGGAGGCAAAGCCTTTGGGACTTGAGGTCTCCTGGCCCAAGACCAGGTGTTTGGAGGCTTACTAGATGAAACAGTACAGTCTGTTCATGCGTGCGGCGAGGACATTGAGATCTTGGAAAGTTTTACATACCTTGGTAGCGCAGTCCATAATGACGGCGGGTCACGTCAAGAAGTCTTACATCGGATTGGCATAGCCCACGGTGTTATGGACTCGCTCAGCAGGAGTATTTGGCGTTGTCGGTACCTGTACAGAAGGAAAAAGATCCGGATCTTCAAGTCGCTTGTGATCCCTGTCTTACTTTATGGATGTGAGACATGGACACTAAATAGCGACTTGAAGAGGCGAATCGATGCCTTTGGTAATAAGTGTTTTCGCATAATCATGGGGTATTGCTGGGATGATTACGTGTCAAATCAGCGATTACACCGTGAGAATCGAGTCTTATTACCTGCATAGTCCGTAAGCGCCAATTTCGGCATGTGGTACGCTACCCTGAAACCGTTCCTTCCCATCGAGTTGTATCTGTAAGAGACAATCCTGTAACGGGGGGGGGGGTCTTCTTTCTGTTATTCTTATTCCTTTCTTCTTATCTTCTCTCTTCTCATTTACTCTCTCTTGTGTGCGGGAGGGAACACAACATCAGTCTCTTTCTCGACACACATGATGGACTGCATTTACACTGATGCGAACTGCACAGTGCACACCCTACCAGTGGCCTCTTTACACCAGCCTTCACGTGACAAGATGGGAAACATGACATCTGTCACTTCTCCGCAACACATTGGACTCAGGCTGGTAATTCACAATTCGGAAATAAATGGAAATCTTTTTCCTTCCTTCGCGGGTAGTCGAACCGCCGCCACATCAGAGTTGCACTCCCAGACCAGCGCGTTACCGATTCTGCCATGAGGTTAACCCTATGGTTTTACGGCTTCTGATGTATTTATCCTCATTACAATCCGGCGTGGAGGAGGCCAAGGGGGGCGCCCACAAGGCTCGTTGCTGGGGCAAGTTAATGCTTTCTGTCGGGAGTTGCTTGGTATGGGAAGCGAGCCTGCATGGGGACTCGCGCGTGGTGACCCCCGGGAATGGCGTCGTAGGGTGGTGGTGCTCGTTAGTTGCAGTGAGGAACCGGAGTGGTTGAGGGGAGGTTATCCAAGAAGAGAAGCGAGCTATCTTCCGTAGGTAGTTTATTCCAAGAACAAGAGATAGGTCTGATCACACCAGCGGAGGGCTGGTGTTGGCGACCAGACGACAGGGGACGACTGACCAGCGGCGACACAGCGCGCGCTGGTGTCATGTCTCAAATACAGTGGTGCAGCAGCATGTATGTGTAGGAATTATTAAGGCATGAATATCACATATCACATATCCACACCTCCCTCCCCCTTCACGCTCGTAGCGCTAGTCTCGAGCGGACTCCTTTTCTTTGAGCCTCTGAGAACGGCGCGGGGTCACAGGGGGGTGAATGAAAGGGGACTTGATTTTCTTGTCCGAGCAAGGGGACACAGGGATGTGGGGGAGGGTGTCGTCACCAGGGGTTGGAACGGGTCGGAGGAAACGGCGGTTTCGCCACCAGACGCGCCCACTAGGGAGACGCACCTCGAAGTCCCTGGTCGTGCCGCAGCCCATAACAACCCCGACCTTGTCCCAGCGGTGTGATGTCGGGTCCTGGACCGGACGGTCGGGGGGCCGACACACAGCCGGGGTAGGGGGCGGGCCGCTGATCGTACTGACCCTTCCCTTTTCTCAGCACGGGGGGCAGCTCGGCGACACAGTCCTCTGTGCGGGCCTGCCATCCCTGAAAAAGACTCGGGATGGGCAGGGAAACAGGAGCGGAGCGGGGGCCATAAATGTCACGCAGGGGATCGCCCCGTGGGTTTGGGGGGTGTTGCAAAGCTCCAGGGACCCCTGCAAAGTTTTCACTGTCGATGTTGCCGTTGGGGCCCGTGTTGAGGTTTTGAGGTGTTTCACCAAATGACGGCCGCCTCGGCGTGGGGCCATTAGATGGGGGTAATGCGGCAAAGAAACGCGTGGTAGACCCCCCCCGCGCTCCGTGAATTTCCGGGAAGGCAGTGCAGTAAATGGACCCTACCCCCAAACTACTCACGGTTTTTTTTACATCGGTGCTTTTGGGGGGATAAGGGGGGGTCGCCGGGGGGGACCTACGAAGGGAAAAGTACGGCGAGGAAAATTTAGAGTTATTTTGGCGAAATTGATTCCGGGGCTATATTACTGTCTTTGTTCTCGCTGACAAACTATAAAGAAGACCTGAGGTAAAGCTGATGTGCAGAGGCTTCAAACCAAGAAAAAAGTCAAACGGGGCCCTGTCAAAGGGGGAAGCAATGGTGGGTACGAAATGGTCCCTACCCTTGTTTACTTCTTAATGGACCTGCGTGACTTTTTTCCCTTTTTAGAACCCTTTTGCACATAACCACACCTCAGGTCTTCCTTTTTGTCAGCGAGCAGGGAAAATATAGCACCGGGAAATAAAATTTCGCCCAAAACAACTCGAAAATTTTCATCGTCGTAGTTTCCTTTGAAAGGTTTGAAATTTTCAGGGTTTATGTTTTAAATTAAAATACCTTTTTAATTGAGTTCCTTTTTTGTTTTTTCCCCTAATAAGTAGTGGTCATCAGGGTTTTAAAGTGTTACTTAAAGAGCCAAGAATAGCTACTCTTTTTCCGGTCATTTCCCCAAAACTAAATTCGCCCACTTTAAAAGAGTCAATTGCCCACATGAAAAGAGTCAATTCGCCCACTCTAAAGTCAATTCGCCCACACGATCCATGTCATGGAGTCATGTAACTATATCTTCCCCTGGCAGAAATGGATGAACCACCATAACCTTGGGGGAAATGACGGTTAAAAATTTTTAGTGTTTGCCCATATCTCCCACTTCCCCCAAACAAGTTTGGGGACCGGTGGGGGTGCGGGGTTTCGGTTTGGGGAACAAAAAATCGTCGAAACACGTAAATTTAAAGATTGGTAGGAGGGGTAAAAATTTCCCTTTGATCTAGGGTAATTTCCTTATATCTAGAGAAAATTGCCTAACCAAACCCAACCCAACCCAAAACCAAAAAATTTAAACCCACCCTAGCGGGGGCTGACCCACCGATAACCCCAAACCCAACCAAACTAACTAACCAAATCTAACCCAACCTAACCTAACCCTTCTAACCTAAACTACCCCAAAACCAACCTACCCTAACCCAACCTAAAAAAACTAACCTAGTAACCCCCCTAGCGGGGGTGGGGGGTCCGACACACTAAACAAAAAAATAACCTAGCCTCCTACTCCCAGACTCCATATGTGGGCGAAATGATCCATGGGGGTGGCGAAATGGCAGTGGGCGAATGCCGGATACCATACTCTTGGCTATACCAAAATCAACAAAACCCTTTTCTTTGATTTATTTTATTATCATCATAAACAAATTGCATTTAACCCCGGTACATTACCCTCGTGTGGGGGGAATTTACTTAAGGGGGCGAATTACTCTTTTATGGGGGCGAAATGTCTTGTGGGCGAATTGACGTGGGGCGAAATGACCGGGGAAAACCAATAGATTCATTGGCTCGAAGTAACATTAAACCAAGTAAACTATTATTTTTAAAAAACAACAAAAAACCAATTAAAAGGTATTTTATCAATCTAACCATAAATGGGCAAAACAAAGGAACTAAATAAAAAAAATTTCGAGTTTTGGGTCGGGGAAAAATTTTTGGGGATATTCCGGTGCTATATTTCCGTGCTCGTGACAACTAGAGAAGACCTAGGTGATGATTTATTTTCAAAGGCTTTTAAAACCCGGGGGAAAAAAGTCAAGCAGAGTCTCAGTAAGAAGTAAGCAAGTGGTAGGGACACATTACTACCCAAGTTGCTTACCTTTTGACGAGGCTCTGTTATGACTCTGTTTCTTAGTTTAGAAACCTTGCCAATCGCCATTACCTCAGGGGGGCCTTCTTTAGTGTTGTCAGCGAAAAAACAGGCACAAATATAGCACCCGGAATATCAATTTCCGCAAAATAAAAACTAATTCTTCCCTGGCCCTAGTTTTTCCCTTGTAGGTCCCCCCGCGCGACCCCGCCTTATCCCCCAATGCACCCATGTAAAAAAACCTGACGTAGTTATGTCTGGGGCCCATTTGGGGGCCCGCCGTCAGTCCTGAACGGAGCGGGACACCAACATCCCGGAAGTACCGGCAGAAGACTAGGTGTGCGTGGCGGTGTATCGGCCCCGTGGGGCGACCACAGGCCACCCGGAGGTCTGTCCGCGATGACCGGAACGACTTCCCGGGACGGAAAAAAATCTGCGGAGAGGATCAAAAGGCCTGGGGGGGGGTCGTCGCACAGTAGGGGTTCCCTGTGCGATGGGCTGTAGGATCTGGCATGGCTCCAGGTTGGACGGTGCTGGTAATGTCGGCATCGATACCGGCCAGAAGACAGTTGCTGTCCCCCGGGGCGTTTCGTGGCTGCGACACCTCGGTGCTGTCGTGTAGCCGAGGAAAGGGTGGGCGGCGGTGGGCTGCAGGAACCAAAATTCTCTGGCCTTTACAGGACCAGCCCCCCCGTCTGCGTACAAGCAGTCAGGGAAATTTTCCCAGTAGGGGAGTAGAGATTTTGGAGGGGGGGACCGATTAGGGGGGGAATCCTGACGTCACGCAGTCCCGTAGGCGGGTGTAGAGGGGTCTGTCATGCTGCGGTCGGAGTTCCGGATCGTTTATCGGCGTCTTGGTTGGCGGTCGAGTGTAAAGGGTCTGATCCGGGTTTGATGGCGTTGGGGGGGACACGACGCTTGAGGTGGCTGCAGTTTCGGAGCATACACTCGTCCTTGGCGTGGGGCGGCTAAGGGGGCCGTGACAGGGAGGGGGATCCCAGATTGCTTCCAGCACGCCACACGGCCGTAAATAGGTGGGGCGAAACCTTCCCCCTTGAGGCTTGGAGGCGAGGGTTCTAACGCGTCCAAGGTTAGTGGTTGAGAATCGGGATCAGGGGTCGGTGGTCCGTCATCAACGTAAAAGCTCGTAGGCCATAAGAAAGGGCCTGCACTTGACAGGCCCGGGCGGCGGCGAGCAGCCGATTTCAATGGTGGCGTAGGGGGTCTCGGGTCAGCGGGAATCTTAGCCACACTGAACGGGCATGTGCGCCCCTGGCCATGGTCTTGCAGAAGGGCGTAACCAACCCCTTTGACGAGGGCCACTTTGAAGAATAACTGGAAATGCGGGTAAAGGAGCGAGAACCGGCGGTCGAAGCAGCGCCGTTTTGGACACGGCTGAAGCCTCGTCGTGATCAGTTGTCGAAGTAAATGTTTTTTCGGGCTCATCGGGGGGGCGGAGTGATAGCGGCGGGGCGAGGGCGGGGTGAACTTGACAGCTGGTTCCCCCGGCCCCAGAATGAGCGGAGGTCAGCAAGTTAGCGGGGTCGCGAAGTCCGGATGGCACTGACTCGCCCTCATCCCCGGCCACCCCCTCAGTGAGGGGTTTATACCGCGAAGCCACACTAGGCGCGGCGACCACAAATTGTCTTTTTTAAAGTGTGATCCCGTATTGGACATTAGTGAGCATTGGTAAATACGTGGAGGTGGGGGGGAAGTGTCGTCGAAGAGGAGAATGTCGTCAACCACCTTAACGCAGTTATCTACACCCTGCAGGGCCAGGTGGCCGCGGAGACAGTAAGCGTCCCCAGTAGCCGAGAAACCCATGGGACCTCTGCAGTTTTGAAAGCGGCCGTATGGTGTGATAAAGGTTTTGTCAGTGTTGGTCGTCCTCGTGTAGTTCCAACTGCCAATACCCGCACAAGGCGTCCGCTGTGGGGAAAAAATCGCCCCTGACGGGTTGACACTGCGGACAGCGGTGAATGGAGTTGGGGCAGGATGTGTTGGGCGGGGCCATTTGAGAGTTGAGTTTCGTCAAGTCAACCGTGATTCTCACGCCTTTATCCTTAGCCACGACGACTAGCGGGTTTGACACCACTCTGAAGGGTCGTCACCGACAGGCTTGATGATTCCCTGACGTGTCATCGATTCAAGTTCCTCCTGAACTTGACGCTGAAAAGCGAAGGGAACCTGCCTCGGTGTGTGAATAGCGTATGGTACAGCTCCCTCCTTCACGTGAATTCTCATGGGTTTGCCCACCATGGGTTTTCAGAGGAGACTGTTTGAGATCCGCCTTGGAAAGTAACCACGCCCGAGAACTCGCGCAGAAAGTGCGCCCGTGCAGCGACGGGAGGACGTGGTAGGAGGGAGAGTCATCTCAGCGCATCTATTGACGTGCTTGACCTCCAATAGTGGCTTCGGAAGGCAGGTGATATGATAGCCAGCTCCATGCAGTGGCCTTTAAGACAGGAGGGGCGTTTGAATACCCTCGTGCACCTGTATCTTGGCGGTACAAGATTTCCCGTGGAGCCGTAAAGTAGCGTAAAAACATCCACAGCAGGTGTCATTACTGACCCGTCCGCTGTCAGCGTAGTAGTGGAGGGTAGAGGCTGTAGGCTGCTAAGGGGGATGTGAAGCATTTGCAGGTGTCTAGGCCGACGACAGTGACGTCAGCGCCTGTGTCTGGAAAACATCTGGACCCTTGAATTTGGACTCGCCGTGCACCAGGTGGACACAGCGGGGTGGGAGTCATGGCGCTGGAAGGTGAGACATCTGTTAGATACGACAGTTGTGTATTTACGCCTTGGGGGGGTGTGATGCGCGACCAGCGTTTAAAGCGCCACCCTGGCCATCGTGGCTAGGCGTGTTGCGGCAGAACCTGTCGTAGTGGCCAGTCCTTGTGCAAAGGCGACATTGGGCTGTTTTGGCGGGACATTTGTCAGTCCCCCCCAATGACCTTGACGGCCGCAGTTATAGCAGGACGCATTCCGGGCCCGGCCACTTAGGGCCATGACGCCGCGCGCGGGGACTGGCAGGGGTAAAACAGGGCTGGGAACCGCTGTTCTATTTTGAATCTTCACGCGCTGACCTGAAGGTGGCTGTTGAGGTGAATGAGGCGTCTTGTCGTGGCGCCTGCCCTTCTTGTAGGTGGACATGGCGCGAAGCTGGCTTGGAGACGAGTATATAGCGGAGGCTGTATGGCGGGTGGCTTCGAAGGACCGGCAACAGGTGACCAGTCTTGAAGAGAAGCCCCTGTGTCGAGGGAGATAAGGCGTTGAATCGCTTTTCATCTCGCACACCCATAAGCAGAACCATTTTCAATTGGATCTCCGCGCAGTCATTGCGTTACCAGTACACAAGTCGACCTCCTCTGCAGGTTCTTAAGGCGCACGAAGAAATCGGAGAATGACTCGCCGTCAGCTTGCTTACAGAACAGTAATTCTCGACGGCGTAGTCCCTTCCCATTTCGTTGACTCTTGGTGGGACTGTAGGGTGTCTAAAACCTCTGTCACAGTCAAGGAAGTGTCAGGTGCGATCCCTAGGGTGTGTTTAGGATCCTTTGTACGTCCAGTGACACTGCCATCCTCAGCTGGATGATTTTGCTTGTGTCGTGGCACCCTCTGTGATCCAGCCAGCAGGGGTAGAGTAATCTTCCCACAGACGACGCCACTGCCGGAAAACTTGGAAGGAAGAATCGGCCAGCAATGTCGGTGGACTGTGGGCCACATGCTTGCCAGCGGAAGTCGCGACGGTGGGCGTGGCAGCCACAGGAGAGGCGGTGGGCGTGGCAGCCACAGAAGAGGCGGTGAACGAGGCGGTGGTCGTGACAGGGGGGGTAGGGGAGGCAGGTCGCGCGCTGGCCGAAGCCTGTGGAGGAGACAGGAGTGTGACAAGGACTTGGAACCGTGAAGCCTCCTCCTTTCTCCTGGCCTTACCTCGTTGTCACGTAATCGTCTCTCCTCATCACGCTGGCACCTCTCCTCTTCATCCTGGATGCGTCGGTTATCAGCTGATAACCGGGACTCCTCCAAATAGCGAATCAAACTTGATATCGCGTCCCCCGGTAGCGGGGATGAATGTGTTGTGCTTAGTGGTTCAAAGGGTGGGGAAGCGATTTCCCCTTAGTCATCCTCGGACCCGCTAGCCGCGGGTGACAGAACGGGGAATGACATCTTGAAGGAACACTAGTTTCAAAAAAGATATCCACCGTACGTGGAATATAAAAAACACGGAATTGTGGGTTGTGTGTATATGGTGCGTGTGTGTGTGGCGTTGGAGCGGGGTGGGTGAGAAGGGGGGGGGGTCTCTAGCCGCCCGCCCGCACCTGGTTTCAAGGTCAGCCGTTTCAAAGCGGCGAGCCGATAAACAACCAACAGAACCCCGGTACAAAAACGCACACTGAAAAAACACGCAGCACTTATAATACACCGGTTGACCCTACCGTCATACGCAGCAGTCCACACGCCTTACGTCTGTTGATAGGCACACGAGCACACGTCGCTGGTGAAGTAATCCAGGGAGAAAGCGTGGTTCGGTGGAGATGCCTCGTGGACGTAGAGTCAAGGCGGTGGTCATGTGGAAATGGCGGGAGTCGCGCCTCGTCTCTTGTGTTCTTGTCTATCAGTGCGCCATGGTGCTCGTTAGTTGCAGTGAGGAACCGGAGTGGTTGAGGGGAGGTTATCCAAGAAGAGAAGCGAGCAATTTTCCGTAGGTAGTTTATTCCAAGAACAAGAGATAGGTCTGATCACACCAGCGGAGGGCTGGTGTTGGCGACCAGACGACAGGGGAGCGACTGACCAGCGGCGACACAGCGCGCGCTGGTGTCATGTCTCAAATACAGTGGTGCAACAGCATGTATGTGTAGGAATTATTAAGGCATGAATATCACATATCACATATCCACAGGGGGGGTGTAGAGTACCTTGAAAAAAGAGACCCTAGGTGGGTGAGGAGACGCGCCCCCCCGGCGTATCCCCCCCAAGATTTATTGATTTTCAACAGCAATTTTATAGTTTGTAATCAGTGGCGTACACAGCAAATTGAAAAGGGGGGGGCCAATATATATATATATATATTATATATATATTATTATATATATATATATATATATATATATATATATTTATATATAATATATATATATATATTATATATATATATATATATATATATATATTACACAAAAAAAATATGAAAAACCAAAAATATATATATATATATAAAATATATATGTATAACCATAGACCACTGTATACAGTGGTCTATGGTATAACAAAAAATAAAAATACTTATAGATCAATTCAAAAAAAATTAAATAAATGTAATTTATATATTTTTTTTTTAAAAAAAAATGTATCTATCTATCTATATATATATACTTTTTCTTGCAAAAGGGGGGGCCATGGCCGCATGCCCCCCCCCCCCCCTCGGTACGCCACTGTTTGTAATGAATAACATTTTTACAACAGGTGACTCGATTACGGTTGTTCATCACACATGGAGGATTACTGAGCACCCTTGAGTCCATGTATCACGGAGTGTCTGTCCTGGGCATGCCTGTGTTTGCGGACCAACATACGAACATGATGGAAGTGGAACAAAATGGATGGGGAAAAGTTCTCCACTGGAGTGAACTGACTCCTGAAACATTGAGACAGAAGATTTCAGAAGTTATTAATGATAAAAGGTAAGTGTAATGGTAAAAATCTATCACACTATCTATAGAATATTTGAATAATTTCTACAATAATATACCCATAACAAAGATAAGTATGTTTTTATTTTCTGAGAAAACAATCACTACCTTTTACACACCAGCTTGAGGGAGGAGGCACAGCGAAGATCTGTGGTAATGCGAGACCAAGCCCAGAGACCCGAGGATGTCGCCGTGTTCTGGGTGGAGTATGTGTTGCGCCACCACGGGGCGCCACACCTCGTTAGTCCTGTGCGATCAATGCCATGGTTAGTGATGCATCAGGTTTCCACTCGTATACAAATATTATAGTATCTACGTACTTGCAAACATACCATCCTGAACGCATCATGCTTGGATTTTACACTGAAAAACACACAATAGCTCACCAACACCAAGCTGTTTACCTATACAAGCTATTCCAATTTGTATTGCACTAGGTACTATCTAAACTTTTAAGAATGATGCTGTAACACCTAATTCACTTCTTTAGCAGCGATGTGGAATTTGTTGCAAAACATACACTCCATGAAAGCCCTGTGGAAAAACCTGGTCCAGGCTATGGCCTCAGGAGCTTGGGGCTGTTTAGCCAGACAGTCTGAGAAACTGTCAGCTCTTTGCCTCTTCTTTCTATTTGCACTTTTTTTTTAATATACTGCCCTCGTTTCTTTTCTTTTCTCCTATTACAGCTCATACATACATTATTCTATTTCATGTCATTGCTTGTTGCCTCTCCCCGACAGTGTGAGGAATACCTTGCCTTCCTGAAGCTCACCCGCCGTGATGGTGAGGGGCAACAAGGAGTCAGCTTTTACACCTAAAATCTCTCACCCAAGTAGTGAATAGTGTTGACTGGATAGTATTTGTTTACAGCTCTTTGCATCTTTGAGCCGGGGTAGGTTTGAAAGATGATCAAGAGGCTCTTTGCAAGTGTAAAACTTTACGGTGGCAGGCGGGATAACAATGACTTCTGTTAGAGGTTATACCTGGGTTACCACAGTTACCTTCCCCGGGTTTCCCTAGGTACCCATTTATCGACCAACCCCGAAATAAAGGATGAACAGCAGGATGGGCTGACTGCCCATCCTGACTGGCCGGGATTCGAACCCTGGCCCGCGGATTCATGGCTAGGCATGCTAGGCACTACACCACGGAGGCTCTATAAGAGCGGTATAAGTGAAGTGAAAAAGCAAAATTAAAAGAAGATACGGAGCTGGAACAGAAGGACTCACAAAGCGACAACCTCTTTCGCTTTGTTGGTCCTCGAGGATCCTGTCCGACCAGGGCAGTGGGACGTGCAGCCCACCCAGCTGTTCATCATTCTTTTCTGGGTTGGTAGATAAATGGGTACCTGAGAAAACCTTAGGAAGGTAACTGTGATAACCCGAATGAATAGCCCTGTGTCTCGGGGTAGCGGGTTCTCACCCACCACAGGCTCAAAGGGCTAATGCCACTGAGATGAGCACCGCGGCTACACGCAGCTTAGCGTATGCCATCACCTTTACCTTTATACCGCTCTCATTTGTTTTCTTTATTTCACTAGTCCAATATGCCAGCTGTTCGTTAGAGTAAAGTTGACAAGCTCGAGACATCCTTCCATACCTCTGAGTCACCAAGTCGGTAGTTCAGCGGCCATGATTGCTAGTTTTAATACTCAAAATTGTTTCCACCCTGTAATACAACTTAAAAGTGCTAGTCAAGAGGCCCCACTTTATACTATTAATTTGTCCTTGCTTGATTCATTTATGCATATTCTGTGTTTACTAATTTTGGGCCGTAATTTCTGATATTCACACATTTTTCTTTTCATGCAGGTATCAGCTGTACAATGTAGATATCTGGGTCACTCTGCTCGTGGTGGACCTACTGATCATCTACGCACTCTACAAAGTTCTGCGAGCTCTGTGTCGCTGTATCTTTAGTAACAAGACCAAACAAAAATCTGAGTAAAACTTCATTCAGCATTGCCAAATGATGTATGGACACTTACTGTGATCAATTAAGTAACAAATGGATTGTATAAAGTGACAGAATTTATATGCATACCAATACAGTCAAACCTCGGGTTTCGAACGTCTCCCTTTTCGAACAAATCGGTTCACGAACAGAATTTCAAACTCATAATTGCACCGGTTGCCGTACGATAACTCGGTTGTCGTGTTAGCCGTTTTCTAGATCGGACTAACATATACTTACTGTTTTTTGTAAGATTGGAGAAGTCGCCGAGCGGATGCAACTAATTAAGTATGGGGAAATGGGTATTCAAACACAAGGTGATTGTTTAGTTATATAGTTATAATGTTATATATTCTTATCAAAGCACAAAAGAAAAACCACAACACAAAGAGTTCGTGACGAGGAACGCACACACACGTCTTTCCAACACAAGATAAATATCCTTCTCTGAGCGTCTTGGTGCGGCTGGCGGTTGCGGTGAGGCTGGCGTGCCTTTGGGTTATCATAACAAAGGTGTGGTCTTGTCCTCCAGTAGCTGCACGGATTAATCCATTTTATATTGTTTCTTATGGAAAAATGTGTTTCGGTTTTAGAACAATTCGGTTTTAGAACAACTTTTGGGAACGAATTATGTTCGAAAACCGAGGGCATGTCTGTATATTATTACTGATTTTATGACCAAAATGATAAAACAATAAAATGTTTTACTGATTACCAATTTTTTTTATCCTCCCCTATCAATGACTTCAATAAGGTGCCTTTAACCACGGAAGACTGAGTGGTGTTTTTATGCTGTATTCGGACCGGCTTAATCTGGCAGTCTGGGTGGGGCAGCTCAGGAATGCACTATTGTCACATGTTGAAAATAATTGAGCTTAACTTTTGTGATATTTGTTAAAGGCATCACAAAAGAGATACATGTATTAATACAATTTTAACAAATATGTAAACAGCTGGAGGCCTCTATGACTCCATCCAGACTGCCAGTTTAAGCCGGTCGACTATAGTTTTCTCTACAGATGGTAAGATGCCTTGTCACATCTACATTTAAACCGCATTCACGAGGTGTGCTCAGGGGTGCTCTGCTAAACAGCTGAGATTGCTTCTGTCATTTTGAGGGGACTGCCTTTTTATCCCATACGTACAAAATACATCCTGAGGGACAGCAATGCGTGCAGGAATAGATGACCCAAATTGTGTGAAACCTGTCCTGTGCCCAGAAAGACAAAATAGATATAAGTGATAATGAACTGGAGGAAATAAATATAGTTTAAAAAAAAGTAATTCAACAGACCATTGTGTTCAAATGTTACTAATGAGTCAGCCTTGCAGAGACAAACCTTCATAACCCAATGGACTCCATATACAACTTTAAGTGGGAAGTAGGAAAAAAACCACTGATCTATATAACATGGATCGCGGATCTGGGCTAGCTGTGGCCGAAAAAACTGAAGTCACCAGCCGCCATCTTGAAATAACCAAAACAAATACATGGGCCGGCCAGGCAGTGGCGGGGTGTTGGCTGCTGGAAAGGGATAGCCTATTTTACCACCTACTACTACTATTAACACCTATACTACTACTACTATTACCACCTACTACTACTATTACCACCTACAACTACTATTAACCCCTTTACTACTACTACTACTAAACTTCCAACCTAGTGCATCGTCGAACCTTCCAAGTCATTTATTTACGGTGATACACAGACAACAGTGTTTGCGAGGCCTACAGGGTGTGTAGTGACAGGTGTGTTGCGGGGCCGGGTACAGGTGTGTAGTGACAGTTGCCTTGCGAGCCGTACGGGTTTGTATAGTGACAGGTGTGTTGCGAGGCCGTACAGGTGTGTAGTGACGGGTTGTGTTGCGAGGCCGTACAGGTGTGTAGTGACAGGTGTCTTGCGAGGCCGTAGAGGTGTGTAGTGACAGGTGTGTTGCAAAGGCCTTTACAGGTGTTAGTGACAGGTGCCTTGCGGGCCGTACAGGTGTATAGTGACAGGTGTGTTGCGAGGCCGTACAGGTGTGTAGTGACAGGTGTGTTGCGAGGCCGTACAGGTGTGTAGTGACAGGTGTCTTGCGAGGCCGTACAGGTGTGTAGGACAGGGTCTTGCGAGGCCGTACAGGTTTTGGTAGTGACAGTGTGGTGTATGTGGAAAAGGGGAGAGGCTAAGAGTGCAGTGTACAGCCCTAATGAGCGAACCACGAGTGTGTGTGTGTCGGGACCTAATGAGCGAACGCGCAGTTCTCGTCCACTATAACGGCGCTGGGCCCCGTCCCCGCCGCCGCCAGGGGTTTACGGCGCGAGCCACAGTGGTCCATAGAACCTACTCTCGGGGATTACAGGAAGTTTAAATTAATCAAAAAACCTTTGGCCTAATCAAAAAACCTTTCTTAATTAGGTATATTGAATTGAAAGTAGTTAGTTTCGTACACTAATTTTGAGTATTTTCGTACATACCTGGTGTCGGTTCGTAACTCTAGTAGTCAAGTTCAACTCTGAGCTGAGTGTACGAAACGACTATGGTTTCATTTAGACTACAAAACAACTTTTGGTAATAATGGACGAGTTTCCCGCGGTCGTTTTAAGAGTCATCAACTATTTTTTTTTGGCCTACAATAGGTGCTTGTTGGCAATGGAGATATTTTTTATTTTGCCAACCTATAAGGTTGGGGGGGGGGCCAAAAAAAATAATATTAATGAAACCTAACCTAACCTTATAGGTTTTAATGAAACCTACCTAACCTTATAGGTTGTAATGAAACCTAACCAAACTTTAACCACAAGGTATACTTTTTTTTCCTTTTTTTTTTCTTCGCAAAATAAGCTATCTCCATTAGAACACGCACCGCTTATTAGGAAAGCGCGTGGAACGGAAACAGACCTGAGTGCGGTTTGATACAAATGATCATTATATCATTTGTATCATAACCGCACTCAGGTCTGCTTCCGTTCCCCACTAATTGTTAACAAGTATAAAAAAAAAATACTTATATCTATATCTACCTATATAAAAAAAAGTATACCATATCCACCTATATTTTTTTTTTAACTAGTAGGTGGATGATGGAGTGGGTAGATGGATTAAGAGTGGATGGGCTGGGGGGGGGAGTGGGTGTTGTGTGTGTGTGGTGTGGTGTGGGTGTCTGGGTGTGTGTGGGTGTGGTGCGTGGGTGTGTGGTGGGTGCGTGCGTGGTTTTGTGTGGTGGGTGCGTGTGTGTGGTGGGTTGGTGGGTGCGTGTGTGTGTGTGGTGGGTGTGTGTGTGTGTGGTGGGTGGGTGTGTGTGTGGTGGGTGGGTGTGTGTGTGTGTGGTGGGGGTGTGTGTGTGTTGTGTGGTGTTACTCACAGGTGGAAAGATTTGCCACTTCCAGGTCCTGGTCTGTTTGTACAGGGCATAGCAGCCCCAGCTTAGCATGACGAGGTGATAACACAGCCAGACAAACAAGCACAACTTGGCATGACGAGGCGATAACACCAGATAGACAGCAACGCGAGTCGCAGAAACAAGGCTTTTTTTTGGTTACGACAAGATGGCGGACAGTTGGAACCAGTGCTGAGCCAGGCTTTCCCCGATCCATGTTATATAGATCAGTGGTTAAAACACGCACATCACCGCCTTTGAAATCGCCGCGTCGTGACGGATCATCGTGGCGCGCCACTCAACCTGACACTCGATCGTCATGTACACTCGCTTCCGGACCGCCAGCAGGGGGAAGGAACAATTGATTTGTTTTCTTATATTATTTTATAAAGGCCAACCTCGGCTCTGTAAAGAGGTACCTTTCCTTGGAGGTACCCGTACCTGTCAGGCTCTAAGATCAGCTGGATCAGCCGGAAATGCGCATGCGCGGCGCGCCATTCTCGAGAATCAGTCGCATTGAGAAAAAGTTTTCACGGGTGGAAGTGCTCGACGTAATCAAGAATTATCCTCCGCTATCGCCGCTGTCATGTAGGTGAGTGTTACTGGCGCTACTGGGAAGGTTGGGAAGAGAACATTGTTGGCACAGCCCGAAGATGAATGTCGAGGTGATCTTCGGTGTTAACAGGCACTGTACAGTTGATTACTTGTCAGGCCGCTGTAGCGATCTTACCAGCTACCTTGATCTCAGACGACGTCACAAAGGGGAAACATTTGGCCACCCGGGTTCCCAGACTTGGTAAAACATGGTGGAAACATTGAATGTAGAGTGTAATTAAAGTAGAACATAGAACATTTTCACGCAGATGTGCCTTTGCCTAGAACACTACGTACCCTTGTTTGACAATATATAAAGTTTTACCCAAGATAAGAATTGGGATACCCTGTACTATATTATCAAACAACTATTCACCCAGGGAGCAGTGTTTCAGTGCGTATTTGTGCAGTGTAGCTACTCGGCTACTCTGTAGCGATGTCAAACCCGCTACCCTTGGCCCGAGTAGCTACACTGCACAAATACGCACTGAAGCACTGCTCCCTGGGTGAATAGTTGTTTGACATGACAATGTATACCAATTCTTATCTTGTGTAAAACGTATATATTTTCAAACAATTATTCAAACCCCGGAAGCAGTGTTTTCAGTGCGTATTTGTGAGGTGTAGCTACTCCGGGGCCAAGTGTAGCTACACTGCACAAATACGCACTGAAACACTGCTCCCTGGTTAATAGTTGTTTGACAATATATACCAATTTGATTCTGGGTAAAACGTGGTGGAAACATTGAATGTAGAATAGTAATCAAAGTTTGAACATAAAAAAATTTCAAACAAATGTGCCTGGAACATTACCCTACCATTATACTGAAACACTGCTCCCTGGGTGAATATTGTTTGACAATATATACCAATTCTGATCTGGGTAAAACGTGGTGGAAAAAATTGAATGTAGAGGAGTATTAAAATAAACATAGAACATTTCAAGCGAATGTGTCTTTGCCTAGAACACTATCCTACTGTAGCCTATACTGAAACACTGCTCCCTGGGTGAATAGTTGTTTGACAATATATACGTTTTACCAAGATAAGAATTGGTATACATTGTCAAAGTCAAACAACTATTCACCCAGGGAGCAGTGTTTCAGTGCGTATTTGTGCATGTAGTACTCGGGCAAGGTTTGCTGGTGAGATCGGGTACAAGTAGCCGAGTATACACCTCACAAATACGCACTGAAACACTGCTCCTGGTGAATAGTTGTTTGTTGACAATGTAAAACCAATTCTATCTTGGGTAAAACATGGTGGAACACCGAATGTTAGTAATAAAACTAAACTTAAATGTTCGGAAAACAAATACTGAAAATTCCCCTTT